>JAQGCF010000029.1:0-18705 GCA_034699405.1 Hermanniella punctulata | reverse complement strand
AAATTTTTAATAGCATTTATTGATTCAATATTTGTTGAAGTGGTATAAATTACTCTAAGTTTTATCATTATTATTAAAGAATTATAGATTTAATTCTCTAAATTCTTTTAAAACTTAAAATAAGTTAAAAATAATAATTGACATTAAATACGGATTAATAGTATTTTAAAATTCTTATTCTAAATGAAAATTATAATAAATTAAAATTTTAATTATATTAAATATATTTAATTTAAATTATTAATAATATATTATTTAATTAAAACTATTAGAAATAATTATATTTTTGTTTTGTATTTGTTGTGCTAATGGTTTTATTGAGTGAATAAATGAAAGATAAGTATTAATAATATTAAGAATGGGTTCTTTATATGTGTTAGGTTTAGCTCAAGTTTTGAAGAGAAGTGAAATCTGAAGAGAAGCTGTCATAAGGTTCATATTTGATTAATTGTGTAAAATTTTTGCTTGTATTGGGCTATAATTCATTCTTGTGAAGCAAACATGTTTGTGATCTTTCTTTTCTGCTCTCTTTTGTTTCATATTTTTTAAAACATTTCTCGTATGTAATAATCATTTTTCTGATCTTTTGTTATTACGGAAAATATAATAGTTTTGGACCACATATTTAGTTAAGCGATTCTAGTTATTGAGAAAGAGATACAGGGGGGCTGTCATATTGTGATTGATGCCCCTCATATTGAAATAGGGTGGTCAGTACAACAAGAGCTAATGATCATTTGCAATGATGAGCAGTGCCACGACAGAGACGGATTGTGTTGCCATTATGAGTCTGTCCAATGGGACACGCCTATGGTAGGGGTCATTCTTGATCCATGTATCGGTCGGGTCAGAAATGAGCATTTTTTCATTTTCAGGGACACAACATATCATACATATCCTGTCCTTATAGAAAAAGTTAAACTGAATTATAGTTGGATAGAGTGATGAGCTTTCTTTGTTTGAAAGGCACGTAAAAAGTTTGCCTTTTATTACAACTGAACTCCACCTACTCATTACTTTGAGAGTAATAAAAGTGATGCCGTGATGGAAATGATGTGAACCATATATCAAAATATTGTGTGCATTCAATGTTCGGGCAGCAAACAAACCATTTGCATATAAAGTACTGCCTGTACGCTATATTGGAAAATACGTTAGAATAACAAAACTGGATCCCCGTTCGGCTAAAATTACTAATGAATCACAAGTTGTATTTTAGTGGCCGACATATGCAAAAAAGGTCTAATTAATTATTACGTGCATTGTTGCCATTTGTTATGATAGCATCACTCACTCATGAGCTCAGCCACAACTTCTAGAAAAAAGGGAAATAGTTTTGGGAATGAATGGGGAGCACAAAAATGAGACGTGAATAGCAGTATTGCTTTTGCAATGAAAAATGTTCGGTGATTTATTTGAGTACATTTACTTTGTGCTATGCAATGGACAGCCGTCAAACATCAATCAAAGTAATAGCGTTCAGGAAAGTGACACTTAATGCACCCGAGAGACAAATGAGTGTTAGGATTACTACCAACACTTCTTGGAAACGTTGGAAATGAGAAAGAAAATAAAACCTAAACGAAAAATATTCACATAAAATAATAATAATAGTAATAATAATAATAAGCCATAACTACTAATAGCACACATTCGCCACATATTCTTATTTTGGATATATATTAATTTATGAACTTATCCAATCTATTGCTTCTTTTATTGAACCCATATGTACAGTTTGGGTGAACAACTTGGACACAGGGGACGCTTTACTCCAACACATAGGTCTAACTATTGATGAAATATCATTCTAAGGATGAGTTAAGATTATAATAGTATAATAGTATAAATGGGCTCAACTCTAACTCAACTTTCATTTTGATTCTCTCTCTATCTCTCTCCCTCTCTCTCTCTCTCTCTCTCTCGCCCTCTCTCTTACTCTCGCTCACTCTCTCGCTCTCCTCTCCCACACACATCTTGTATTCAATATTTCAATATAATATTGTTTGTATAGCAAATGCGACGATTTCTTACTAAAGAAACTAAAAAATAAGAGAGAGAGAGAGAGAGAGAGAGAGAGTAAGAGAGAAGCCGAGAGAGGGAGAGGAGGGAGAGAGAGTAAGAGGGGGAGAGAGAGAGAGAGGAGGGAGAGAGAGTAAGAGGGAGAGAGAGAGAGAGAGAGAGAGAGAGAGAGAGGGAGAGAGAGGGCGAGAGAGAGAGAAGAAGCTGATGAAGAGTTTGGAATGACTGCAAATGACAGGCAACTAACTGTTAAGTGAAATAAGGATTCAACATGACATCATTGCTAAAGGGGGTAAAAGTATAAGTTACTATTGAGTTACCATTCAAAATGTTTTGCTCATCCAAATAGAAAACCTTTCGAATAGCGCGGAAACTGAAAAATTATAATAACATACAGTTATGTTAGCATTGGTTCTAAACCAATAAATTGTATTAAAGAAGTGTAAAAAATTAAAATTTTAATTAAATAAATTTGCATTCATTTAATTAAAAGGTATAAACTTTAGTGAAGAAAAGAATGGATGTGTTTGTAAATTATCGTATAATATCTGATACTATGGTATAAGTTATAATGTAATGATAGCAGTGAATCACGTGAATCATGCAATAGTTGAGACACAGAGAGTCAAACAAATATGTTATTTGCCATTTGCAGCGGACAGTTATAATAAAATAAAATAATTTACAGCTTTTTATTTACAGGTAATAATACACATAACTGCAACCATTTGTACGATTGGTTATTTATGGTATAGTAGCTATGTAACTGTGCTAACTGTGGTAACTGTACCAGCCTAAGTAAAATAAAGTATGTTAACTTATTATATATCTTAAATATAGTCGTTTCTGTTTGTTCTTAATAAATATGATCTCATGTATAAAAGTTTATGTTATTAATGCGTATATGTTTTGACAATACCTAATTAAATGCACAACAGTATAACGTGATAGGAGCGCATTGGGATGACTATAGCACTCACTTCTATGACAATGTTAAAGCTGGCTCTGCAGAAGAGTTACAGTTTGAGTTGAGACTGTGCACATCAAAAGCAGACACACAAAAATGAAGATTAATTCTGAGCTCAAACCATTCAAATACGCTTCACTGAGCGAAAACTAGCGGCGATGGCTCTAAAACTTTCAATTGCATATTTCAACATTAAAATGACATACAATGGCATACTATGGCACAGAATGGCAGTGAATGCCACACAACCAAAGATGACTTTGACAGGGAATCATGCGAAAGAGTTGAGTGAGAGAGAACACACTAAGTTAGCTTCAATTCCCTCATTTTAGTTGGGATCAGCTCTCATAAGAAAATTAGACAAAAGACTGAGTGCACAATATTTTCATATTCTAGGGATTAGTGCAAATTATTAACGCAATGCTTATCTTTGTTGCAATATTTAACTTATAGTTTAATAAATATATTTATATTATATTGAGTTCGCATTATATGAGTTCATATTCTCTCTCAAATCATATCATATGTAAGATATCGAATACAGCCTTAAATACACATTACATGTATAATAAATTTCCACACCTTTACACTAAATGATAAAAAGAGTATATTATTCATTATTCGCTGTCAAGATCTAAATCTTTTTGATCAAATTGTTTTCAAATAATAAAGTTTTGCATTTTATCATTCGATATTCATAACCTCATAACAACCATCAGATACCAACCTTTACATACAATGCACAGAATTTGCACATACAAGTACTTTAATATACATGACAAAAGTTGAGAACTCTGTTTAATTGTAAAATTGAATATTTGAATAAAACTATGAAATACTATAGCAATTAAAAATCATAAAAGTATCAAAAACTGTATTTTTCTTAAAATATAGATTTTGTATTTTTTCTGAAGAAAATTACTGATTAATTGTAAAATTACACGAAATTACATGAAATGAAGTGAATAAATGAATAAAGATTGTGATATTTGATATATAAGTTTTGAGTAAATTTAATTAATTTAAAAAAGTCTATTAATTTTGGCGACACTTGTAAAATCACTTGCGAACTGAATAATAAGAGACATGCTATGAGGTAATTATAACCTTGAATAGTCATTTACTATTCTGGTCAAAATGATCTTCCTTTACATGTATTGTTGCAATCACTCATTAATAGTGAATGTTTTTAATTTAAAATTATTTTTCTTAAATTAGAATCAATTATTTGAATGAAATATTAATATAAATTTTATAGATATATAGAATTGAGTAATAATTCAAATAAATATTTTTTATTATTAGAAACTTAAGTCATGAAAAATAATATATTTGAAAAGTTGAAATAAAATATATTAAATAGTTTACATCGATAATAATTGAACTCAATCTAACTTCAAACACATTCATATATCCAAACACATTCAGGTTTATCGAAACTATTGGTGCAATTTCTTAACTGGAAATTCTAATTAGAAGAAATATCTGCAAATCATCTAATAATTTATGAGAACTTTTTTAATAACCTAATAATACTGTACTGGAGTTTTGAAAGCTATCTCATCATTCAAACTCTTCTATGAATTTAATTTTCCATGAATTTGATTTTTGATATAATTATATAACTTTGAACTGACTTAAGAGCACTCCTCAGCCATAGTTTTGTTTTTGAAGCACACAATTATTTTTTATTACTTTAATCACTTTTTCTAATTGTTTGTTTATTTAAATTTTAGATAATTTAATAAAAATTAATAAATCAGATTTAATAACCAATTTATTTGGTAAGTAATAGACTTAATGATGAATAATTCAGTCGATGTTTAACTCAAAAATAATTTATTAAATTGATTGATGATTATTACCAAATAATTATAATTGACATCAAAGCCTTAATCTATTGTATAGAATGATAATCATTTAAATCATTTTTTGATTTAAAAATATTAAATTTTATTGAGTGCCAAAACTTAATGTGATTTGAATTTCTTAAAATAACTTTTATTAAAGTTATTCACTTTGTGTATAAAATATTTAATGATTTTCTTTGATTTCTATAAATTAACGATTAACTTACCCTATTCTTACCCTGTAGTTATAGAACTTCCGTAGTTTAGTGTTTCCGAAATTCTGCATTAAAAATATAATATAATAAAAATAGACTTTATTTATAATAGAAAAAATTTAATTTTATTAATTTGCAATTTATTTATAAAAATAGTTTATATCAATATTTTTTGCTTTTCAGACGTTTTTCCTATAGTAGTATTGACTATTGTTGACTATTGTTGTATTTTTGGATTATATTAATAAATATTAATAATGAAAACTTAATCTACAGCCAATAAAAATGAAGTTCAATATTAAAATAATCCAAGTTTTATGTAAAGTTCAGTAAAACTGATTTATTGATACCTTCTCTGACTTGCATTATATATTGCAGAAAAAAATTTGCAAATTAAATATTATTCTGAATAGATTAAACTCATTTATCATTGAACATTTTCTGTTACTAACTATGGTAGGAATGAGTGACGTAAAATTCAAACAAAAAAGCTGAGCAAAAATGGACATAACATGAATATAGATGGGCTGCTATTTTGTCAATTCTAATCTAATCTTCTGATATTTGCTGTTATTAATAATGAGGCAAAGGCTGCATAGGCTGCAAAGGCTGTGGCATTGATCATAAGCATAGATATGGTGTACTTTTTAAATAATTTCCCAGGTCGATCATAAAAAGCAAAGTCTGTCTAATTTGTGGCAAATTAATTTCACCTGCATATCAACTGTCAATAAAAAATAACTTTTATAAAGTAGTATTAGTTTTACTAACTCTGTTCTCTCTGTACACTATTTATATCTATTTTCCCTCTTTTTTATAGTTTCCGATATTATTGAGTTTAAAAATATTTTTTCTTCAATTGGAGTGCAATAAATCTAATTCTTAACCACAATTGAGTATTGAATATCAGTTGAATACAAAAAAAGATCACAACATGAGAGCAACAATAGCTGAAAAGCTAAGTTCAAAAATTTGGAACTACAGAACAAGCAATAGTCAATACATTGGAGTTTAAATCATTACAACAAAACAACTTCAACTCATATTTCCCACATTTTTTTCCGGTAAAACTTACTCTTAACTAACATTTTGCCTGTTTTTGTTATGAGAAACTGAAGTTTAGTAGTAAATCATTTGGAGCACAACAATTGTCAATACTATGCGATACTACCTTATAAAAAAGAAACACATACTCTGTGCCATAACAGCATAACACATACAGCTCAAGAATGGTCCATCATATCACACGGTTTGCATCTGAGACAGACCGTACTCTCAATGCACAACTGTGTAGTGTATATGAAAAAGTTTGAAGTTTGAGATATGAGTGCTCTATATAAATGGCATGTCTGTCACTCTTTCTTCATGGACAGATAAAATATGATTGTGAGCGGGGCTGTCATACACTATGATGACTAATTTGAAATATGTCCCTTTATGGTCCTGCACCAATTCTCCTCCCCTGCCCCCATCAACTCTGAGAGAAAGAGAGCCCCAAAGACTTACGTATAATACACTATGAGCTATGCGTTTGTGTTTCCCCTTTCCATATATCAGTCCCACATTGACATAAACGATGGCATTTCATCAATCACTCAGTTGTATTTCGTGCTAATATTATGCTATGCAATCCATGCAATGTATGCCATCCATGCAATCTATGCACATCTGGCCTATTTTGATCTGCACAAACTTACTGCACAAGTAACGCCTCCGCTCCTCTATTATGATTCATTAAGTTTAAAGATTAAGTCAAAAGCAAATTAACACTTTTTGAGAAACTAATTCCGAAAGTGGTTATCAAAACAATTAAATACCAAATATTATTCTAACGAAATAACATTATTTTATTGTAACAAATATCAGTTTATCAATATTTTATGTTATTATCGGAGTTAGACTTTTCGGCAATAAAAACAATATAAATCGCAAATAAGAAAAACTAATAAAGAAAAATAGGGAACTTTAACCGTTAAAATACGAAAATTTGAAATTCATTTAAAAACTTTTTTTTACATAAAAACTTATTGAAATAATTGCTTTTAAAAAATTTAATTAATAAAAATCAACATTTAATGCTTCCTCTGCTATCGCAATAAAAAAAAATTAGTTAAAATATTTTAATATTTGAAGAATAAACGCTCGAAATTAGCATTACACAATGTGTACAATGAGTACACAGGGTTTAAAATCTTGATTTAAAATGATTGGACTTTTTTCATATATTAATAAATTAGGGAATTAAAACAAATCAGTAATCTTTAAAACTGAAAAAATAAACTTTTACTGTGAATTTATTAGTTTGAATTACAAACACATATTTGTTTTTCTGGAATCTCAGGCAAACTGTATATGTTTGGGAATTTCCAATAAGTCTCAACTCTGGTTATTATTCATTCAAATTTTCAAAATAATTGAATCGTAAGCTTTTCCTCATATTTGGCAATACTTTTTAGGTTAACAAAGAAAATTAATTTGCATTTGAGTTGAAAATTAAAAATAGCTAAATATCTAATGAAATCTAATGCCTGAAGGATAACAAAATAAAATGAGACAAATGTCACGCATGATATGTTTGAAAGGAATAACTCACTTATTTTGAGATGTCAATAAAATTGAGAGACATCTGCAAAATTGTAGATAATGTCGCAATTATAGCTCGTCACACAAGACATTCACTCTCTGCAACTTACTTGTTAGCAATTCTCTCTCTTTCTCTCTCTCTCTCTCTCTCTCTCTCTCTCTCCTCTCTCTCTCCTCTCTCTCCTCTCTTTCTCTCTCTGCTCCCAATCAAACGATAAACGATTAAACAAAACAAGAATCAAATGAATCAGATTTAATGAACAATTTTTATTTTAGTAATAAATTATATTCATATTTACAAATGAATAAAATTGAAATAATGATTGGCGTCTAATGTAATGATGATCACATTGGAAGCACAAAAGACAATAATTGTGGTTATTGTAACTTTTGGCTGCAAATATGTTATTTTCTTTCATTTAAACAATTATTTAATTACATGTAATCAGTTGTGGAGTTGTGGGAAAAATTAGGATTTTTTCAATTACTCATAACTATTATTTGCTATTAATTAATAATTTATAATACAATTAAAAACATCAATAATTGTTTGTGTCATATATTCAAATATATTCAAATATTGCAATAATTATTTTCCACAAAAAACTGCAATCAATTTCTGTTATAATCATAATTTAATAATAATATTAATAATAATTAATTTCTCAAAAATTAATGATATGATAGTGAGCTCATTAATTGGGTTGTAGTCCGACGTCTGACGCCTTAATTCTTTTGAAACAACTCTTGATTTTAACGCAATTTCAATCATTTGATTATTTGATAATAAGTTTGTATTCAATATTTGGAAACTATTTATATATATTTATAGAGAACTGTATTAATAATAAATTAGACATATTTACTGGACAACTGTTTAGCCAACTCAGTATACTTTAAGAACTTGGAATGAGGACTTTCATTGGCAGTAATGTTAGTTTCAGAGTTCACAGAAGATCCGGTTCCGCCACTACTACTTCCGATACCCTCTCGGCCTCCATTGTCATTGTTGTGATTATTATTATTATTGTTGCCGCTATTAGTCGTGTTTGTGGTAGTGTTGGGTAGATCGCAATGTTTGTCAGCCTTAATAAAGTGCATTTTACTTAAGTGTCGTCTGTACTCGCCTTTGGAGATAAAGTGCGTTTCACAAAAGGCACACTTCATTAAATGCTGTTCACTTTTGTGGTGCTTTTCATCTGAAATTCCTGTTGAACTTTGTGTCATCGAAGTCGTGGCGTCATTATAGGCCCAACTGAACGCTAACAGCGATGTCGACACACCGACACCACTTGTATTATTGCTTATAGTATTACTGCTATTAACAGTCTTGTTCTTATTACCCGAATCTGTTTTGTCGAGAAGTTTCTGCAATTGCATCAGTGGGTGAAACGTATCGGATTCGGAACCCAATGCTTTCTCGTGTACTTCATTTCTAGTTCGTGTGCTCTGTACTGATGAGCTAACAGTACTCGCATTATGGGAGTCCGTAGAACTAATAGTGTTGTTACATATGTTGTCAGTGATGTCAGTGGGGGAACTAACTTCTGTTCTTTCCTTACATTCTGTCTTGACTTCCAGATCCATTGGAGACGAAGAGAATTGTCTTTTGTGTGGACTTTTGGTAGTTTTTTCGTCATCGCTTATATCACTTAATTTGTCATTAATTTTGAATTCATTTTTGATTCCATGAATAGAATGAGGAGTCGATGGGTTAGAATTTGCGTACTGTGAATGGGTTTCACTTCTGGGACTCGAGTTTTTAGTTTTGTGTTCGAACTCGTCATCACTTTTCTCGGATATTAGGGATGATATCGGAAACGATAGTTTTGGTGAAGTTCTTTGAGCAGAACCACTAGATTTCAATGATATTCCAATATTATTGGATAAAGAGTTACAACTGTTTGAGTCATCACAACAATTAGAAGAGTCGGGATCACTAATCGAACCATTATTTTCTTTTAAAAATTCTTGAGGCAATGGACTACATGATTGATGTCCACTACTTCTGCTACTGGTTCGGCCATCATTGAAGAGTTCACTACTACTGGTGCCATTACGATTCCATGGGACCTGTGGCATGTGCTGCCAGGGAGGACACACTTCTTCGTCTATTCCAAGGCGTTGCAGAATTCCAGTGGACTGTGTTTTGCGAGTCTTGGGGTCAAAACTTTTCTCTATAAGTCTTTCGATTGCATTCAAAACGGATCCAAAACCAGAAGCAGACGATTCGTTAACATTAGAATTGCTTTCATTCTCTAACAAATCGTCTTTCGCTTCAGATCCGGATTGAGTTTTGCCCTCACTCTCAACCACTTCCGACTTGACTTCTACCTGTGGGCTAACCGTCTGACCACGACTGGGAGGCCCAGAACGTGACCCACTAGAAGATGGGGACTTAATACCATCGGGCGATTTGTCTGACTTAAATGAACGCATTGCTTGCTTTACCTGTGCTTTACATAACTTAATGTGAGAAATGAAAGTTTTTGGATCCACTTTTTCGTGACACTCATCACAAGTTATAAATTGTCCGTTAGTTCCTCCTGAAGTGGCACTGCTATCACTTTCTTCTTTTTCTTCTTTAGTCATTTCCCTTCTCTCTAATTCGAGTAATTTTCTAACGGGTAATGACTTTTTCCTGCGCTCACGTGTTTGTCTTCGTCTCCCGTGTCCGCCTTCAGTAATACTTCTCAAAATATGTTCCTTATAGTGAGCATTCTTTACCATATGATATGATAATTCTTTGAGCGAACCGAACGCCTCGTCACACACTTTGCATGTGAGAACAGCGTTTACTTGCGCTTGAGTTAGTTTATCTTCAGGTGTTCGCCAAGAAATTATTTGTTCCTGACTTATAATATTTGTGTAATGTTGAGTAACCCTCATGTGAGTTGTCATGTCAGCTAAAGTTTTGAATGATTGGCCGCACCACATACCTATCAGTGCAATTAAATTATTTTGTAATTCATTACTAAACATATAGAGTATAGCAATAAAATAAGATTTAAAGTGACTCATGAAAGACATGAAAGATGTGAAAGATGTGAAAGACATCTGATTTTTTGCTCAACATTTTATTTTTTATTATTCCTGAATAAACACAATTTTTTCATTTTCTAAACTAATACTTAAACAAACTTTTTCTCAAACTTATCGCAAAAGTTGATAGAATTTAATGATATTTTTGAACGCTTATCATTAAAGAAGAATTTTTTATTTTAACGTTTTATAAAATCGCATTTGGTTTCAATTCTAGTTAAACATTATTATAACTAATTATTAACTCAAATAATTTATTTGAATTATATTTAAATGAAATAACGAACTGCGTATCAATTTATTGCTTCGTAAAAATAAACTTAAAAGCCTTCGGCTAATTATTCACAGAGTTTTAAATAACCGATTATTTATTTTCTTTAATCATATTTATTATTTGTCATATTATAATCAATCTTAGGTTCAACTTTCAAAGTACAAAAACATGATTTTTCCTCAATTTTTCAAACCTTCACTAAAAGCTCAATCGCTGAACAATTAAAATGCTTAAAACACTATCAAATTTTAATTAATGTATTCTCTCTTTGACATAAAAAGATGTGTTCAATAAATAAAGTTTTTGAGATAAAAGCTGTGATATGTTTTTGCAGATTATAAATTCACGAATCAGATACATGTATAATATTGGAAAGGTATCGCATCACGCTTTCAGCTCTAACTTATGTTTACCCAATTTATAAAATAACTTTTTTCCACTTTAAAATATAAGAAGAACAATAAGCTTAAGGTTTTATAAATTATTTTTCCACAAAATAACTGAATTTTTCTACTTTGAGAGCATTTGTATTAATTATTATATAAATAACGCACGAAATAAAAGTTCACAAAAAATCTAATTATAATTAATTAATTATTAACAGCTTTTATGAGATAATAGTATATGAAAAAGAGGAGCAAATCTTACATTTAAGTATTTGTCTCGTCTGTTCCGCTCCGCGACCTAACCAGACATCTTGACCTCTGACCAATTTTCGCGGTAATCCCACATTATTTTTTGCCAGAACTGACGAACTAATGGGTTCTTTTGGTATGGAAGTGGATGGTTGATGTGATGAGGGAGCCGTGGGGGCACCGGTTGGTGTGACAGTTGCATTGTGAGTACTTGTAGCCGCGTGTTGCATACCAGCCATTCCACAACGCGGAGATTTCTTCATGTGATCAGTCATTTCAGCCAAACTCTTGAAGGATTCCTTACACCAAACACATGTAAATACATCGCGAGTTTGTTCACTGCTTCGGTTTATCCATTGAGTCTGCCATGGGTTTTGTCGCCCACTATGACTTCCACTCGAGACTCTTCCTGGAGATGTTGATGAAGATGGAGAAGATGTTGGGGATGACATCTTACTGGTGAGTATATTATTCTTAAGTTTTCCATTCCATAGGTTAGTCATATCGTTATGAGTTTGTAAACTCGAATGTTTTGGTGGAGTCAAAACACGTGGCACTGAATAACTCCATGGACTCGTAGAGTCAAATCGTGGTATTTTGGCCGACATCTGTGACTTTGATGGCGAAACACTAAAAAGTCTTTTACCGAGAGATAAGTCGAGTGGAGTATCGTTTCGAACAAACGTTTCGGTATTGTCTTCTTTCTTAACGGATGACGTTTGCGGACCATTAAGTGTTGGCTTATTTGACGACTTTTTGTTGGGTTTAATACTGAAATCGAGTGGAGCTGAGACCTCATCGGTTTCCATTTGTGCTGTTGGTGTCTGTGGTGGCGATGATTTGTCTGTTGAGGTGATATCACTTTCACTTAGTCTGGATTGAGAAGTCAGGTAAGTCTCGTTATTAGTCTTGGGTTTTGCATTAATAACTGATGTGAGAGCACTGTCACTAGAAGTCAAGCTTTGGTGTGTGATAAGAGTTTCACATTTAACTTTTTGCGCATCTCTATTGTCATTGGCGTTATTATTACTACTTTTATTTGACTCATCAATTGAGCTAATATTTGGATCGTTTGTATCGACACTATTGTCCTCTGTATCGGAAGCATTTTGTTGCGGTTCTGGTGGACCTCCACAATCATTATTATGTGTGCTGTTGGCTTCATTATTTCCATCCTCGCTTAGCTCTTTTGGTTCGCTACCTCCAGCGCCTTCTGCACCTTCAGCTCCTTCTTCCCCTATTGTGTTTGAGAATAAATTGAAGATTGAGTTGAGGGTAAAAAAGCACAATATTTAGCATATAATTATCATTAAAAAAGTGATTTATTAAATATTCCATTGAGTCATAATGGAGTGCATTGAGTGACTCGTTTACTCGTTGCAGATTAGCTCTCAGGCATAGATACTGAATATGAAATAAGAATAATGTTATAATGCTGTTTACGGTTACCAGTTTCTCAACTATAACTTTATTACAACTTGTAGGTGGTTTACAATAAGTAAGACCATAACAACACTACACCACAGTGTCTACAATATATTCTTAAGAATCGAATCCCAAAATTTTATGCTTTATTTTGTAAAGCAGTGCCGGCTTTTAATGCAACCATTTATATACAAATTCATAATTGGGTTCATTGCCTTATGTCTGAATCACTTTAAACTAATCATAACTCATAAGACAATCTCGAGTTTTCAAATTTCGGAGTTTGTTTTACTACTACTGTAGTTAGTTTAGTCAGTTATCATTTAGAATGAAAAGTTCTCAAACACTGAAATAACCAGTAAGTAATGTAATGTAATGTAAGTATGTATTAGATTTTGTAAACTAGAGATGAGTCTCAAACCATTGAAAGCCTCAAATCTGATGTTTGTTTCTCATCAAATCATGCAAGAAGTGTCAACAATTTATTAGTAAGCCATTCATGGGGATCCAACCACACCGCAAACTGTTAGTCTACTACAATAAAGTATAGCTAAACTATGATCAACAGTAGTTTCCATTCTATTCAACTTCTCATTCAAACTCTCTTTTTGTATTAAGCGAAAAGCATTTAAGCTAAGCGTTGGATACATCACAAACAGCTTTAGTTAAAATTCACATATTTTAGACATAACGAGTCAAAGAAGTTTGAATTATTGTCATAATTCAACTAAAAAAGAGAATTCTCTTCAGGAAAGGCGAGTTGTTATTCAGGTGTTTGTTGTGAGCCTTCCTTTTCTCCTTATTTATGTGTCTCTCCTCCAGAAGAATATACTCAAAAGTAACTTTCATTGAGCTTTTTTCGCCTCAATAATCAATCAATCATTTGTTTCGGATCATTTAAGGTGGGGAAGGGGTGCCAATGAGACCAAGATTTATATACACAGTTAACTTGAAACCAAACTAAACCAAAGTGAATGTATGTTCACAATGGTTGGGAGTTATCAAGTGATGTTTGAAGAGAACCGGATATATGGCACGTTTGATATTTTAAAATGCATTTGTTTACAATCAGTGTTGGAATTTGACATAAATCATTCGAAACATCATCAGCACCTTTAACTAATATTTGAGGTCACAATTGGGTGGGGGCCACCAAATAATGGCATCAAAGGCCTTGAAATCCTTATTAAGCTTAGGATCGCAATCAAATATATGACTTAACGTTAGGGAAAAGGTGGGAATTATGAGTGAAAAGAAAAATGAAAAGGTATTACATATGAGACGCTTTCATAACTTTTAATGTTAATAGTATTTTATATAATAGTTTTCATTTAGTCTATCAGAAGCTATAAAATAGGATCGGGAATAGCATCAAATAAGGAGCGCCACTCAATATAAATGAGTGTTTTTCATGTATTTTATTTTGTTTTACGCATAAATTTTTCATTTGCTAATAACTAATACAATAATAATTTTTTCAAATAAAAATTATGCATAACTCAAGATATGCGCACGAATTTCAAACAAAGGCTCATTTTATGGTAGGGGTCAACTGGACACGCCTGCCGGAAGATGCAAAATTCAGTGGAAATAATTAAAAATGTTGGCCGTGATTGGTTCGTCCCCAACGGTTCATTATGATGAGGTGGGTGGGCGTCCAGCACTAACTCACTATTATTGCATTTGCCCCTACTCTCAACTGGTGTACCGGTGTACCTAGCTTTACCTCATCCTCATTTATGGATGGATATGAGCCGAGAGTATAGTTCATAAATCACAGTTTGGTCGGTCGGCGAACTTAACTAAAACTAATTTACGCAATAAATAAATTACATAAGAAATATATATATAAATGAATTGCCACATGAAAGTGACACCCCTTCAAGGCTTGAGCTGAGATCAACTTTTGCCAATACGTAAACGCTTAGTCCCATCCATGTCTAAAGATTGCGTGCTATTAGTGAATGGTTGCAAATGCAAACTGCGAAAATTGCAATGCAATGCATCACATCTTTACATTTATCATTATATTCACAATTTCTACATTTCTCTACTGTTGGGCCCTATGTTCCTATGTTAATAAGTTTAAAACACAATAGACAGGTGTAATTTGTTTTATTTACCAATTTTATTACTGCCAAAAATAAGTTCAATTCCAGTACAGATCACAAGCCATACATTGAGTTCATTTAAACTCAAAAGATTGAATAATAGTTGAGTAATAAAATTATTCAACTCAGAGCTAAATTATTTTTGCCGTTTCACTAATGGACTTAATATGCATTAGAAATCATTAAAACCGGCTCACGATATAATAGAGTAATAAATGAGTTTTACTATTTGGAAATATTTATATAGGAATAAAACCAATAATCACAACATAATAATTTCAAATTAAGTATTTGCTGCTAATTATTTCTTTCATAATAAATATATGCCATCAAATAATTGGTGTAATCTTTTTTAATTCTATCATTCATTGTATACTATAAACTATTTTAGACACAAAATTTCGTAATCAGTTTGTAATTCATATTTTTATAAGAATATTAACAAAATATTAGCATATATTCAAAAATTTTAAGTTGATATTAAAGAATCAATTATTATGAATTTATTTATTATTCCTACCCAATCATAAGCACACTTTGCCATAGATTTATTTGAAATATCCATTAATAGAGAGCTCATTTGATTCAAAAAAATTTAAATACTTAGAGATCTTGTTTTGACAGCTTTTTGATAAAATATTTTCGAAACTAATATTATTGAATAGGATATCATAGGATTAATGAAGTAATTGATATCACAAGCAATTGAAATAATACAATAATAATTAACTAAATAGTAATGATTTAAGTAACTAACCTTAACCTGAGAAAACACTATTTAATTATGTTTTCTCAAATATTTTGTGAACGGCTTTGACTAAAATAAACACAATTTAAACTCTAATTATTATTATATTTTTAGAGTATTTGTTCACTGAACAAATCTGATACGAAGTTTATTTTAGTTGAGTTTCCTTCAAATATTTATTGTATAATATGACAAAAATAAAAAGCAGACAAAAACAGTTACCATTAAATCTTGTCATTTAGTATATCCAACAAATCAAAAGTAAAACAAATTCATAGAATTGATTGAAGTGATTGACGATTAGATTTCTTTTAAAACACAACCCATGAAAAGATTTGAGATCAATACATAAAGATCTTCATATCAATCAAATTTGAATGAAAAATGATATTTGATATTCACTGAACTCTTCAATGTCTTCAATGCTTTTGATGTAATAAAAAGTTCAAATAGTTTTTTCAGAGTGAAATTAAAATAGCTTTTTCAGAACCTGAGAAAAATTTCCCAAATAATAAGTGAATAATAAGTCATTTACGCATTGAATAAAAGATATAAAACTTTATATTTGGGAAAATTCAAGATTAATGTCTCGAAAAATATTTTTTAATTAGTGTGTCTTCCACTGAATTAAGTTAAAATATTTGTAGGAACGGAAATAGTGTATGAAATCAGTAATTTCATCAAAATTGTGAAACTTTATAGCAATACAATTAATTATTTAAAAGCAGTCGAAGCTTTCAATGCGAGTCATAGCCTTTAATTAATACTTATTGATTGACGTAATGATAGACTGATTGCAAATTATTTTGAATTTAAATTATACACTACTGGAGAAGTAAAATAATTTTTAACTAATAGTGTTTTTATTTCTTTACTTTTGTAAATTGAAACGAATGAAGAAAAGAAAGAAAATTAGTCATTAAAGCAAATAATCTAAACTCAAAAATCAATTTATTCACAAAAAAATATGGCATTAAAAATCATTGGCAAAAATTTTCGAATAAAATTTTATTTTTAAAATAAATAACTTCTTTATCTAAAAACTAGTCCATAAAATCGAGTCATATGTACGAAAAAATGATTTTTCTCTTTTAATCTGATTAAAAGAATTATTGGCAAAACTCTAATACGAAACGGCAGTTCAAATAAGTTAATAAATGTTAAACTGTTTAAAACTATTGAATAATATTTAGCTCAACAAAACTGCATTTACTTAATACGTAATTTTATTCAGAAAACTGATGGGAAAATCACGATTTTGAGTACACGATTTTGTAATACATTTGTACTCAATAAGAAATAACGGATTGATTAATTTGCTCAACAAATCAGATAATAGCGCATATCTAATATATCGGAAATAAGGTCGACGATGAAAGAGATAAATTTATTTGGTTTCCAACCAATGTTTCGTTCAATGCTTTCTTTCCAACTCTGTTCGCATGTTTTGCCAATAGCCTAACATAAGAAGTCAACACAACTATTAACGCATAGCAGTGATTACAAAGTCAAAACAGTATATTAATAGTCTAAAATTGCCCTAAACCGCAATAATCAATTTAACCCCAACAACGTTAAGAATACACAGTATAAGATAGCACAAAAAGAGCGACATAAAAATATATATACATTCAACTCTACTTTTTAAGACCGGATTTTACTTGACTTGACTTTGAATAATAATCGTAGAGTAATATTATTATTACTTTAATGTCGTTCGCATTTCATTTTTAAAATTATTGAAATTCTATACAATATATTAATACAGAATAATATAGAAAATTGTGGAATAGTTGTCACATTGAAGCTAATCGATGAAAAAGTTTAAGCAATATATTCTTTATGTTTTTGTTCCTCATCATCATCAGAGTCATCATAAGTTGCCAAAAGGCATTTATGAGCAAATGTTGATAAGAGCTTTGACGACGACTCGACACTTACTTACTTGTATGCCCTCTACTCTATATGTCTGTATGCATGTGATTATATTTTTTAACATTTATTAAAACTTCAAGGTTTGTATGAGCTTTTTTAATCAGCCCCAGGGCATCATCATCATCACCACTGTCAACAGCAATACAGCAATGTCTGATTATTTCACACGGAAGAGAACACAAGAAATCAAGGGAAAAGAGCGACAACAATGTGCTAATAGAAATAATATAACAGTAATAATGAAATGTTTGACACAATTGAATATGAAATGAATGAAATGAAGCCAAGAATTAAAATTTTATTAACACAAAAAATTGTTAAACGAGAAAATGATTGTATGAAACATAGAATCTGTAAACAAATTCAATGCAATACAATTGAATAGTAGACCTTCTTTATCAGTAGCAAACAATATAATAAGTGGGTGTATAACACTCTTACCAACAACTTTTCAGCCGCTTTTATCCCTTTTTAGCAAAGTAGCAGTGCATGACTTGCATACGTGCAAAACAATTATGAGAGAGCCAAGTCGTGGACCTCAAGACAATATCATAATTAAAGTTATATTGTTTTATATCGTATGTTCGCTTATCTCTTGTAAATGATTTAAATAAGTCGTTAAATACTGTTTTATTAATATTACGTTTTAGTTAGTTTTCAGCTAAAAGGCAGGAGAAAAGGTAGGAATCGATAAAATTAGAAGTTTAACATTGAGAAAACAGGAATTTATTGGATAAAAAATTATTCAATAAAACTAAAGCCTAAGTCGTATGTAATTGCACAAAGTTTAGACATGAAGCGCGCGCTCTTCCCGAAATTGGTGTGTTTGGATATTTGTTCTATTTTAAGAATAAATTGTATATATTTTAAAACTATAAGAGTTTCTTATCTTATTTGA
>JAQGCF010000028.1:0-18760 GCA_034699405.1 Hermanniella punctulata | reverse complement strand
ATACAGTATCTGTTCTACTGTAAACACTGTTAGTATTTAAAGTACACTATTATATTATTATTATTGTGAATATTTCCGTAAACCTTATATACGTTAATAATGTAAATTAAAATTTATTGCTTAACTTTAACTTTCTTTTAAAGAATATTAAAAGTTTTTTATTTAATTATTTGATGATTAAAAAAGTTATTAAAGTAATTATGTATTAGATTTCTCATATTGTGTGAGGGTTTAGATTATAAATGAGTTAATATTATCAAAACTTAATTAAATAAAGTTATTTTATAATGAGTTTATTAGAATGTGTTGAAAGCTTTTGATTTCACTATTAATTCATAATATTCTTCAAATAGTGAGCTCTTTATAACGATTGTTATCTATCGATTGACTCGCAATAAATAAATTATATTTAATTATATCGAAACGTATGCTATGGTATGAAAAGATTTCTAAATTGATTTCTAGTCGATGTTCAGTACATTAGTTATCATAACATAAATATTTGTCAAATATTCTCAATTGTAATCATATTTCACTAATACGTCAAAAATGTATTCATATTTAAGTAAATATGAAATTTGAATGATTTAAATGAAAAATTATTTTAATTAAAATGACGACAAACTTATTGAGAAGAATCTATTGTTTTGGTTCCGTTAATAAAAAGTTTTTATTGCCTTCGCTTTCAATTATGCCTTCAATTAAAGAGTTATCGACTGAGAAGCAGATAAACCAAAGGGTTAATGGTTTGCCTAAACTTCCGGTACCACCGCTTATGCAGACAATGGAAAGATTAAAAATGGCTGTAAAGCCATTTACTACTACTAGTGATGATTTGGAAAACTTGTATAAAATAATCGATGAGTTCTCAAAAAGCAATGGAATCGGTTCTAAACTTCACAGTCTTTTAGAACTCAAGTCTTCACAAACAACTAATTGGTTATCACACGATTGGTGGATAAATAAGGCCTATCTGGAGGGCAGAGACCCGGTTATGATTTGGTCAAATCCTGGTCTTGTATTCCCTGATCTGCAAACGCCTAAACAAAATGATAGAGAATTTGTCGTTCAATTCATTTCTCGTCTAATTCTGAGTGCAATTGATTTTAGAGATTCGTTGAGAAAAGGAATAAATCCAGAACTTAGTGAAAAAGATGGACAAAAAGTTATTCCTCCTCTTTGTATGGATCAATACAATAAAATTTATGGCACGTGTCGTATACCCGGAAACCCAATCGATAGCATTCGTTTTGGAACTCTTGAAGCAAACGAAGTGACAGTAATTATCAGTCGATTTAATAAGTTTTATAAATTGAGTTTAAGTCAAACCGACAAACATTCCATTTATAAGACAATCAATTCAGCCATTGCTGAGATAATGTCTAAAACTCCTTCAGAAACAATACCTTTTGGAAGTTTTTCATCTCTGCCTCGAAATGATTTCGCGACAGTATTTCGTTTACTTAACCAAAAACACTTGAATGACATCATTGAAAGTGATTTCGTTGTTAATATCGATCACATCCAAAACGAAAGCTTCGAAAGCAATGAATCCTATTATAAACTTATGGGTAAACAATCGCTACACTCAGATATCGATAACATTGGGAACCGATGGTTTGATAAGACTATTCAATTGATTGTTGTCACCAATAAAAGTGGTGATCGAGTGATTGGATCTGCTTTTTGCTACGAACACACTCCCGCTGAAGGGGGAGCTATTGTCAAACTAATGGAGCACACTATCAAACATACGCTTTCATATAGAACACAATCCACTACTCAATTGCCTAAACCAGTATTACAGGAGCTATGCTTAGTATCTGATGAGAATCGGGAGAAAATTAAGTTTTCGGCAGAATTTTCGAAACAAAAATATTTGAATTTTATTAATTCTATTGATTTGGAAATATTGGAATTCAAAGACTATGGAAAAGAATTTATTAAAAGTGTGAGATGTAGTCCCGATTCTTGGATTCAGTTAGCCATTGCTTTTGCTTACTATAGACTTCACGGAAGCATTGGAGCCACTTATGAAAGTGGCGGAACTCGAAAATTTGCATTTGGAAGGACTGATACCATCAGAAGTGTTACCAATGATTTCAAACAATTCTTCAAATCTCCAAACTTTCAAACTTTGATTAATGGAATCGAAAGCCATAAAAATTTAGCTAAAGATGTGGTCAATGGTAATGGAATCGATAGACTATTATTGGGTAAACATCTATTGTCTACCTTTTAGTTAGAACTCATTTAATTAGTTTTTAATAATAACTTATAATACCATTTGTTTTGTTCTTAAATAGGATATAATTGTGTGGCACAAGAACTGAAGAGTGGAAAATGGATGTGGGGGTTAACTCAAGAAGTTCTCGACAACCCATTGACTCCATATGATTATGAAATATTAGAAAAATTATATTCGAATGAACTTTATTTGAGGTCCAAACACTTCCATATGTCTACATCACAAGTGGCCTCTATATCCCCACAAGCCTTCATGTGTTACGGACCACTGGTTTATGACGGCTACGGGTGTTGTTATAATCCATCGAAAAATCAAATAGTGTTCGCTATCTCTGCATTCAATCAAAACAACTCAAATACCAGTGCTTTGAACTACAAAACAGAACTCTCAAAAACTTTAGATTTTATGAAACAATTGGTTTTAAAACAATCAAAATTGTAATTAATTAAGTTGTAAGTTAATGTAGTTAACTCTTTGGGCTATAGTTTCATCATTTGTTCATTTAATTGTATTTAAACCGAAGAAAATTTTGCACTAATTTTATGGCATATTATTAACTAATGCATAGAATTATTGAATTACTTTTGTAATCGTTTAAAAAATCAAATATTATTTACAATAAAATTGAATTAATTTATTTATAACAAAATTAAGTTAGAGATACTACAGTACAAGTTTAACATATTATAACAGAATTGTTAAGAATACTACCGATACATACAGTGATTCTAAAGGAATTGGTTTTTATGCGCTGTTGTGGTAATGTCTTCACATAATTTAATTAAAATAATATAATTTCTTAAATACTTCGGTGACTACATAGTGGCCAATCCTATCAATTTTGGCACCTATACTAATAAACGAGCAGTACTTAAGCACAGTAAATCTGTACGTGATATTTAATTAACTGAAATAAATTCTTCTCACAATTTAAGAAAAACTAATTTCTGGAATTTCCTCAGAAATGCTTAATTTAGCACAGGGAGGCTAATGAATTTGAAATCTTGAAATTGAAATAAATATGGTATTACTTAACAGAAATGAGTAGTCTTAATATCATTAAAATGAGATAAAGTTTTGCCTAAATCTGCCGCAGATTACTTTAACCTAATCGCTGTTCTTCTATACTGTGTTAGAAATTAATATTCTTAACTACACTTTTCGAAGAAAATGTAGTATATAATCTCGTCTCGTATAATCTCGAAAAATAATCACGCTAACTGATGAGCTACCCGGGGCTTAAAACTAATTATTCTTAAGCAGTTTTCCAATTGATAGTAATAAGGGATTTTTCATATTTAAAGTTTAAGCATGGAAAATTTATTATAGATAAAATTTCCACAATGATAGTACTGTAGTATTAATACAGTATTTAACACTAGTTAAGGAAATACTAGTGAAACAACTCTAATGTTTAAATCTAATGGTCTAAATCTAAATTGTGTAATAAATGATAATATTATAGTTTATAAAAATTAGATAAGAATTGTATGAAGTATTCATTAGTTTAACTAATCTTTATTATACAGTATAACAAATATTGTATAAAACCTTAATTTAATTTTTATATTCTTTGGAGTGAAAATATTACTTAAAGTTTTTGTGATACTATTTATATAATGAAAAAACATTTGTCGGAAAATATTGATTTGCTTTAATTTACATTTTGTTGTGATTTTAATTTATTTTAGAAATTTTATTTATGTAAAATTCGTTGGATTATCTTATTCTTAAATTTATATATTTTTAAATTCAGAGTTTCAATAATTATAGCCAATCAGAAAAGGGAAAATGAAAGTATTTAATAGAATCTAATTAGTTCAACTATGTTACCAATCAAAATATACAGGGATATTACTGTAATTATTTTGTCATTAATCTTTTTAGTAATAGACATAAATGATAGGAACAGCACCTAAAACCCAGTTTTTGAATAATTAGTTTCTATACAAAATAATATTCTAAATCTCTATGAAAAATTGAAAATTAGAATTGTCAGAATGGTCAGACTTTTCTAATTTATTATTTTATTTTACATTTTGACAATATTTTAAGCCTAGATTTTTATAACTCTGAAGTTACCACTGGATACAGGACTGGAACCTCACTATTTATATTTTTTAACTTCTAGTTTAAAAATGTTGAAAGACTGACGAAAACTTCCGAAAAATAGCGATCACATAATGAGTGGGTGGTATTGATTGTATGTGAACTCAGTATTGGTTTCAATAATAATATTCACAATATTTATATCATAGGGTTTTAAATAGTTTAACGAACGTTATTATTGTCTCCTTTTGTGATTGTTTTGAACTAAAAACGATTCATTCATTGCGTGTTTTTCCGACTTAATATCACTTTTCAATTCATTTCATTTGTTTTCAAAGTTTATTATTTGATTAACGAATAAAAATAATATTTTATATAAAACTAATAGAAGTTATTATTAATGGCTTTAAATCCAAATTACGAACAAATCGGCAAAACGTTTGTACAGCAATACTATGCGCTTATGGATGACTCCACTCAAAGACCTAATGTCGCAAATTTCTATTCGGTATACAGTAATCACTTGACCACAATTTATGAGTCTATGTGTTCCCTCTTCTGTGGATCGTTTCCATTGTAGTGTTTGCTTACCTGTGCTTTAATTATAGGAACAAAAGTCTTTGATGTCATTCGAAGGACAGCAAATGATGGGTAGAATCAAAATAATGGAAAAGATTCAAAGTTTGACGTTTCAGAAGATCCAACACATCATTACAGCCATTGACTCTCAGCCAACATTCGATGGCGGAGTTCTGGTGGCCGTATTGGGTCAGCTCAAGACCGATGACGATCCTCCCCATACCTTCAATCAGGTGTTTGTGTTGAAGCCATTGAACGATAGCTTTTATGTGGAACACGACTGCTTCAGATTAGCTCTTCATGTCTGACCTTATGGTTAAACTATTAATGTTCTCTCAATTCAATTGTTTGTCTTCAAAGAAATCAAATGTTTTTAATGAATATTTTAGTCTCAATAAGACATTTAACACCATTTTATTGGACTTCGATTACAATTATTTCCATAAAAATAATTAAAATACAATTTTTGGTTAATTTTTAATATTAATAAAAAACATGTAAAACATGAATATATTGTTCACTTCAATACTACCGATCGATTCGTCATATTTTGACAGTTCCTTAAAAAAGTTAGAGAAGGGATAGCATAGAGTTAATACAGTGTGTGTAAGAAAGTGACAGTACTTTTATGGTGTGATGGCATCACTTCTTTTGTTTCTTCAACTCCGCCTCCTTTTCCTTCTCCTGTTCGATAGCCGTCACGTATTTGTCGAGTTCTTCCGCCTGAAGTAATACCATTTTCTGTCCGGATTCCATCTTTGCTACCTCGAGGTTCTTACCCTGAACCACCTCCAGAAGTGCTTTAATGGCCAATTTAATGGTCGCTTCCTTTGATTCCTGTATTTCTTTGCTATAATTTTTTTCTAAGAACTCGCGAACTGTTTTAGCACTCCTTCCGGTGGCGTTTGCTTTCCATTCGTGATAAACACCTTTTGTAACAATTATTAAAACAAATGTCGAATACATTAAGTATAACAAACCCGAGGGATCTGTTTGGAAGAGTCGAGGAGTTCCGTCTTCATCGAAACCGGCAATTAAGGCCGATATACCGAAAGGTCGTCTACCGTTGGATTGGGTGTACTTTTGTTTGAGTTGAGCTATAAATCGAGTGATATATTCAAGAGTTACCGGATCTTCAACTGTCAGTTTATGGCTCTGACACTCGACTCGAGCCCTGTCTATGAGTATTCTCGCGTCTGCTGTCAGACCTTTGTTTCAAATATCAATTAATTAACGGCTAATCTAATAGTGATTAAGACATACCGGCGAATGCCATAACCACGTGATCGTCGAGAAGACATATTTTCCTAACAGTTCGCTCTTCCTGTAGTTTAGCCACAGATTTCTTTTCGACCGCCAAAACAACGATTTCTTTGCCGCGAACGCCGACCTAACACGACATCGAATGGAGTTTCGGTTAAATACATAAATAATCTCTTTATTCAAAATGATATCAAAATAAGTTAATGATTACAGCAGTGGATCCCTTCTTGACGGCCTCCTGTGCGTATTCTACTTGGAATAGATGGCCATCGGGTGAGAAGACAGTAATGGCGCGATCGTAACGAGAACTCGACATAACTTTATATTAATATAATTAAAATAAAATTATTTAATTAATTGTTTGGATTTTGAATTTAGTAAAAGTTGTGAACAAATACTAATGAATTGAATGAGTAATCATAAAACACTTTACATTCAAACAATGATTACACCAATTGCTAACAGATGTCACTCTTTTCCACATATTCTTATTTTTAAATTATTTATTTCAGGATTTTTGGGGAAAAATAGAATTAATTTTTTGCTAATTTTTGATGAGAAATGTTTTGTTACAATAAAATTATAGATTTAGTGACTGTAACAAAAATGACGCATATTTTACAAAAATCTCAGTATTTTTCTGATTATTTTTCATTATTTAATTTTGTATTGTATTGTAGAGCTTTAAGACCGAATGATTTCACATTAGGCAATCGTATAATTAATGGCATTTAGACTACATATAAATTACCAAAATATCACTACAAATGATATAAAGTTGTAATAAAATGCTAATCAATTGGGTTAACATATTAAATCAATGTTATTAAATGTTTACAAAAATGTTCCTGTACTGTACGTAAGGGAAATGCATCAGATACAATACTTATCTATACCAGGGATGTTCAAAATTTACTAAGGGTTTGAATTTATTGTTTATAAATTATAATACAAACCCGTCAAAAAATGAATCATTGAGTCAATCGTGAAACGGGTCGTTAATAAAAATTGCATAACATTTTTTGAAAAGATTAAAAACCGCTTCATTTAATATCATGAAAATTAAAACATGAGAAATATATTAAATAAGAATTAGCTGTAAATTAATGAACGATTTCCAACGGTCCTTTTAGGACAGCAATTGGAAAAATCAATTTCTTAACTTCATATTATATTTGGTCTATTACTGTATCATTTGTTTCACTAACAATCTTGCATTATTCGATTCAAATTTTCTCCCCATAATTCGTTTTACAAAACGTATTATTTTGATTAAAGATTACAGTGAAAAAGACTTCAAAATTGCTGTCCAAAAAGAACCACTGGCTGTCGCTCATTAATTTAAAGTTAATTCTTCTATAATGTATTTTTAATGTTTTAATTTTCGTTATATTAAATGTAACTAATTTTAATCTATTCAAATACTTGTAAATAAGTTGTGTACATTTTATTAAAGACCCCGTTACAATGAGTCCTAATTTTACTCATCTGGAACTTCTACTGTATATACATTATCTTTTGCATATATCAATACATTATTATGTTTCATATTAGGTTACTATACTTACTTGATGGCAAGCAAAAGCACACGCAATGTTATCATTTGGAGGGAATGGGAATATACTCTCAAGAAGTTTAGTGACAGGTTTAACAAAAAATCCTAACTCTGATTATTATCCTTAAACATTATGCTTTCCATCAATACCTCTGTTTGTAAAGCAGTCAAAGCATTGTAAAGGCGTAAAAAAGGTTGTCTTACATTACATTACATTACGTCAATAGTTCGAGTTTGCAGTTCTATTCACAACATTATATTCCACTTAATTATAATTTTAGATATGATTTGAAATAAAGTTCTTTAAAGTTATTTCTTGTGTTAGAGCACTGAGAAGTGGAAAAAAGAACAAAATGATTGAGAATATGTTGGTTTGGATCAAAATGAGTTATTGATGCGATGAAAGAGTTAGTACTGTTGATAATGAGTGCCATTTCGGCATTAATTCTGCTCTTGTTCTGCATATATAACGGTATCAATCATTTCATTAATAGACTATTGTTTAACACAAACACTGCACGAAATTCATAAATATTTCAAAGAATAATATGCTTTGAATAAGTGACACCTTTATAGGAATTTTCATAATTTATATGTGTTAAGCACTGGGAAGATCTTAAAAATAAAATTTCAAAGATTTTTCAAAACATAACTTTTCATTTTATTGGTATAAATGAATAAATTGATTCATTAGAAAGAATTAAAAACTTTTTTACAAATTCTTAACTTTTATTCTTTTCTTTTTTATTCAAATATTTTGTACATAAAGTAAATGCAAAACAAATTTTATTTGTTGGGAATAAAGAGAAGACACTTGAGGTAAAAGTGACAAATTTGTGGGTAGTTTCCTATTCATTCATTTATATGATACTAATAAATCGAAATGTCATGATTTGAAATGCATTCCAGTGCTCAACACATATGAATTATGAACATCTTTATAAATATATTACTCTCATTGATCAAATTTCTAAAAGTCCCGGTAGTTATATAATAAACATTCTTACCTATACCTGCGCCTCATATTACAGGTTAAAGATATTTTGAGTAAATAATGTTTACATTAAATAGATTTATCGCTAATCATAAGAGAGTTTCTAAAAACAACTCTAAAGTGAGTGAAGAACTCATTCAAATGAATGCATTTATTTCCTGATTCGTGTGATTTAAGACTAAAACCTCTTTTATAAAAATTATTTGAAAAGTGATCTGAGTTCCAGTGTATGTACTCTTCCAATAATACAGTATAACATAAATACAGTAGTTGTTTGTCTAATAGTAGAGTCTGTTAGGCCTAACCAAAAATCCTAGAGTTAAGGCTTTAAATCCGTTTTGTGCTTAAATTTTAATAAAAGTTATGCATTACAGGTATTCCGTGGGCTAATACTGATATATTTTTATTGTCTTTGGTAAGTCTGATACTCATCGGTAGTTTAGTTGGTTTTCTAATCGGAATATTCCGTATGTACTGCTGGCAAACAACTCCCGCAACAAACCCGACGCCCACAACACTATACACAGATCCCCCTCCTATTGGTTCAGTAGAGGCCGAATTCCAAAATGAATTCATTTCAGTCTTCCCAATGCGTCAATTGAAACCCTACGTCGATCTAAATTAACACATAATTCAAAAATTATTTTCAGAATAATATATATTTGAAAAGTGTCTCAAATGTTGTCCATTAATGTCATTATTATTTGATATTAACTCAAAATTTTGAATCAGAAAATTATGTTATATTAAAAAAATAATTTTTGATATTTAAGTACGAATTCCCTATTGTTGTAATGAGTGTATATTTAGGGCAATACTATTAATATTATATCGTGTGATAAATAGATTCAATCAATTTATTCATATAATAATATACAGTATTATTGATATTAAGCACAATCTATTGAATCGTTTTAATTATACAGTATTTGAACACTATTTATGACTGTTGTAAACAATGTATTCAATATTACAGTACTGGTAGTTGTGATAAACTTATATAAAGAATTATGTTTTTTATTAATTTAAAAATAACTCAATTTTTCAATAGAATTGATTCCATTTCTACAATCAATAAATGACACATTTTTATCGTTACATTAAGTAAATTGTTTTTTAATAAATAAATTCAAAATGTTCTCAAAACTATTTAATACTTCATTTAAAAAAACATTATTTCAAATATATTAATATAAAAAACTTTGATTTGTTTGCAATCAAATTATTGTGATTTATATTTGAGCGGAAATTTTAATTGGATTTTATTCTGAGCGCAAAATACCGCTACAAATGAAAGGGTTAAACAATAAATAATTAAAATCACAAAAGCAATGGAATCGGAGGCAGAAATCGTATCGATTGTAAAGTTTACTAAACCTGTTAACAGGTTTGAGACCAGAAATATTAAGAGTCCGCTATAGCCTATTGAGGAAAACAAAATACTTTTATAACTTTCTCCGCTTCCAAACACTCGCAAGTGTTCTAAAATATGTATAATAGCCTGAATAAAGAGTTCGAGTGCTATTAGAATAGAGATCAATGAAGTCATCCACGAAATAAACGCCAAATTGGTTTCTCTTCGCGAAACGCTTTCGATATACGTATGACTTAAAGACATAATTAAACTGAATATAAGCGACAAAAAAAATATATTGACTGTCATTTGAAGCCATTCTTTCAGAATATTTCTAAAATTACAAATATATTAGTTTTTATGTCATTTCAATTCAATTTTATTATTAAACCTAATTGTGAGTAAATATCTTCCAATCTCTACAAAAATCAGGTAAAGAGAAATATATCCCAACATTGATATAATTCCTTCTTTATTGGCGGCAAACAAACCATTTCTGTCGTCATTTTGAATAAATTTATTTAAACCAAAACTGAGACAAATTTGATGACAAATCAGTAGAACTGATGCAATAAAACCGATATTAAGTTTATTCGTAAATAAACAGCAAATTGTTGTCGAAATTATCTATAAGTTTGTGAAACAATATATTATTTTAGAGTAATTTTGAAATAAAATAATTAAAATTTAGACTTTAGTTAAGGCGAGAGTGAAAAAGAAATTCCAATGCAATCCGTATTCAGTGATGTGTTCGTGATATTCAAGTGATTTGACTGCAATCAGTCGTTGAAACCCCAACACAAACAGTGGAATTGTTGCCAACAAAGTCTTTTTCAACAAAAACATCGGTTTATAGCCTTTATTTGTGCCTAATCTGGATTCGGGTGAAAGTCCGCCATTAATGGCAATAAAACCTCCGACACCGACATCCATAAGACTCCAGCCATAGATCTCTGTTTTGGCGAAACGACGAGAAAAACACTTAAAATCGACGGCAAGTATTGCAACGCAAACACATATCAATAGATTTGACATCAAATTTGTGGCAAAAGGCAAAGGATTTCCATATTTTAGTTTTAAATTCAATAAATCTTTTGTGACTATTGTTTTGGGTTTTGTTTTAATAAAACACAAAATAATTACAAAAACTATTAAAGAAATGATTGTTTGGATTAAGGAATAAATATGATTAGAGAGTGCGGTAACACATAAGAGGAATGGGAGGAATATTATTAGGAATTCTATCGGATATCGAATCCATTTCAATCTGTTTTATATAAATTATATCACAAATCAATTTAAATACAAATCAATGAGAAATGAATACAAACTTTGGATCAGTTAGTGATGGAAACAGCGATAAAATAGCGATTAATAAAAAGTTCGACAATTGATTGGTTACTGTTATTGCTATCACTTCCTCAACAGTTGATCCATTGTGTCCGCGTATAAAATCTTCACGTATTTGCTTGTAATTTGAGTCCATATTAATTGAAATATTAAGTCATTTATGCAATACTTTTAAATTTTTAGTAAACAATAAATGTTTGAGATTTGGAAAAAGAGCGCATATTTTAAATAATGCAAACATTTTAGGGTTAATTCAATGCATACGTTATATTAATAAAAAGTTTGTGATAAACACTTTTATCCTATAAATAAACCAATTAAATGATTAAACGATTAAAATCAAAACAAACATAAATACATTTTAATGAATAAAGCCAGGGATGCCCAGAGGCCAGGGAGAAACCAAAATATCAAAGAAAATATTTAGAATAATCTTATATAATATAATACTATTCTAAGTAATGTAATCTTACTTTAAAACATTAAATCAGGTTTTCTTCCTTTAAAGAGTCGAGAAAATCATATTTTTAATTAAATATATAATAAGATGACATTCAAAACGCAATTTCAAACATTTTTTAATTACTTAAAAAAGATTTTATAGCACTTTTCAAAATACCTCGGCTATTTACCCACTGAGCTTTAGAGCATAAATACCCTTCCCTCTAATTTTCAAGTCTGGAATAAAACAGTAAATAATGTTACAAAAGTTGATTGGGCATTCATTTTAAAATCATATTACGTTATAAAATATTTGTTATATTTATTAAACCAGAAATGGTTAAACTCGAAACATTAGAGTTTATTATTCCTTCAGACATAAAAGTATATAGAAGGGGGTATTTTTAAAATGCTCTAAAAATGTTTATAACGAATACTGTTGATAGGTCAAAAATTCCGTATGTCATTGTATGTTATTTTATTATTTTTATCCTAGAATTAGTTGCAAATATGACTAATTTCCAAAAGGGGATAAAATACCAAAATTTCTCTTAAAGGAATTTTTTATAAAAACAATAGTTTCTTAGACTTACATTAAAGTAATTAAAGTATGATTTAATTAATTAGAATTTTGAATACTTTTGTCCAAATCAACATTTTTTATTTAAAACTCATTTTATTTAAACATTTAATATTTTGAATTTAAAAATCTCAACTCTAGACAAAAATAATTATATCAATATTAAATAAATTTGCTATTAAATAGGTTTAATTTAGTGATAAGTTTTGTTATAACATGGTTTACATATGAGTTAGTGATATCAGTTTTGGAAAGGAAAAATTCAATATAAATTTTAGTGTTTAATTCTGTGAAGTTCTTGTTTTTTAAAAATAAATTATTAACATACTTTATATATCCTATTTTTTCAAGAAAAATCCGCGTACAAAATTCTAAAAATACCATAAGTTTGGATAGACTTTCTAAATCAACGTTCGATAGAACTAAATAAAAAGTTATTGCCTTATATACAGGTACTGTATAATAGAAGTAACAAAACAAGTAATATACAGATTGTACTCTGTAAGTCATATAATAAATGCATACTTTTTAATACTCAAAAATTTAAACCACTGTTTAACTTATCGATTATTATATCTCCAATTTCAATGCCGATTCTTTAATAACATTTTGATTCAAAATTACATTTATATTTATTTTGTTATACTCTGAGTACTGTTACTTTTTGCTTTCGAATAAATTAATTACTAAATGAAAGTTAACCGCATAAAGTTTAGATATAATACATCTAAACAAAGTTTAAGCGTTTGTTTTACTTATAAAACTATGCATTAGAGATTTTGATTCATCATGCTTATAAGTGATTTCTTAGTTGTTTTAAATTCTTAAAGTTTACTTTTTGGCTGTACTAAAATTTACAGAGAGGTTAATGAAATGAGATGATTTTTAGACGCAACCTACAATTTATCATTTGTTCATTGTGTTTAGGTTTCAACATTAGATTATAAGATTAATTTATAAATATTTTAATAAACGAATAGAGATTTATTTAGATTATAAAAATCAGGGATTACCAAGTTGGGGGGTATGGGAACATTTCTTAGAGGAAGGTAAAGGGTGGTGTGTTTTATTGCAGTTTTATGAGACAATTTTCGAATTTTCACTTTCAAAACCAATTTGTTAATTTTCCCGTCCAAAAATACAAGAAAACCCCCTAAAACTCAACTTGGTAATCCCTGATAAAAATTATAGGAATCATTTTATTATAATAAATACTTACTTGTTTCAGTAAGCTACGCTCTTACCAAATTTAAGCTAGTTCACATATAGAAACAAGCTTGATTCAACGACGACGATGATAACGACGAAATTATATAATTATAATTATATTCTTCGAAAAGTGTAGTTAAAAAGCTTAATATTTTGTAAAAATATTACTAATTAAATTAGTATTAAATTACGCTATTATTATATTTATTAATATCTCAAGTAATTTGTAAAAATTTAAGAAATTCAGTATACTGTACTGTGTTCTTTTTTATTCATAAAAGTTATAAAAGATTACAAAAATTTCATTTTATGAATGTATTGATTGATTGATTCAATTGTTTAATTAATAGTTTTAAGATTGTTTTTTATCATAAATCTTAATTACTCCATTTATTTAGTCATACATCAATATTTTAAGTTAATCAATATTTTTAAAACCTTTACATATTTTAAAAAACTAATGAAATTAAATTAAAAGAAAAATATTAAGAGTTAAAGACACATGAAATTTGTATAGATTTAACAATTATATATCAAAAACAGAAAAAACCAAATTTTTCATATAACATGTAGCAGTTCAATACTTCTATTCTTTGCTCTATGGATCAGTAATAAATCTTAAAATTATTGAATATAAATAATGAATCATTTATTTGAATACTCAGTATAAAATGTTTTATTGTTTTGTTAATTATAATTACATTATGCATACATTACTTATTACTTGTTAATACTGTATATCTGTAAGCCGAGGTCGAAGCCCACTATATTTCTGACAAGCCAAAGCCCTACATATTTTTACCATGCCCAGGGCAAAGTTGAGGTTTTTCGGACTTATGAACATCACTAAATATAGTAATTATTTTCCTTAGTTTTTAAATAATATCTGATGTTTTGAATCTATAGTTAATCAAATCGATTCTTTTAATATTATTTTATCTCTTAAATAGTTTTATCGACAGAATAATATTGTATAATGCTTTTAACAAATGCAAAATATAAAGTTTGCTTTTAAATTCAAATGTTTTAAAAATAATAAATATGTTTTCAATTGTTCAATTTATTTTGTAATTCATTTTAATTATACAATAAGCATCATTAAATATACAAATTTAGCAAAAACCTTAGTTATAATACGTCCATTATAAAAATTAATTGTTATAGAGAAATAGCAATTAACTTTTTTATACCTGTACTGAATGTTATTTTTGCTATACGTTCATAAAATTCCTATTATTATTATTTTTTGTTGTTCAATAATAACATTTATATTAATTAATAGTCTTTAAACATGTGTTTGCAAAACATTAAAATCTAATTACATCACACTTGTGTGGCATCATCAGTGCAAACAGTAGGAAAACAATTCTGAGAGAAATTATCCGTAACCCTAATCTTTTGTAAACTTTTAATAATATTTAATAAGTTTTAAAACTAATTATAAATTTTTTATTGTTTTTATATATAACCAAAGATTTTATTATTTATAAATCAATTTTTTATAAGTTCTAATGTGATTAAAGTTATTCTAAATACTGTGTAAGTTTTGTGTAAGTTTGATATTTTAATAATGGAATTTGTATATGTAATTATATACAAGAACTATTCTTTCCTCCTGTACTTTACACTGTGTGAGAAAAACAAATAACAAACACATTTTTGTTATATTACGAATAACATAATATATTATTTGTCTCTAATTTATTACTCTAAAAAACTATAAAAAAATTTAATTAATTTATTCAATAATCTAAAACCAAGAGTTAATATTCTTGTTCAACAATTACTTGTAATCTATGCATTAAATGATTTTTATTGCCATTTCAGGGATTTTCGTCACTTTTCTGGCGATAAAAGTTTTGGTTTGAGGTTAGAATATTAATGTCTTGTAGATATGCGTAGTTTGCAACTTTACTACCTGTAACAAACTAAGTTTCCTGTGAATTTAAAGGTTTAGAAGTGCGAATGATTGGAGGAGTATTTGGCGCTTATGTGCATGACTTTGAATATAAATAGAAATCTATAATTGCTTTACATTCAAGTCATTTATTAGATTTAAATAAAACGGAACTCAAAGTTAATGTGATTTCCATCAGAAGTAGATATAAATAATAGTTGGTATTAGCTATTAGATTTTAGATAGGTGTGGCTAATGGGGCAAATGGTTTCATTCTGAATCATTAATGCATTTTCAACGATCAGTTTAAACTCAACTCAAACCATAACAAGTATTAAAGCAATAAAAAATAGCTTTATTTCAGTTCTCAAATGTTTGAATCAAATGAAACCAACTTTTTGTTCAATACTTTGAAGACAAAGAGTTTTAGTGATATCAATGAAAAAATTAAATATTGTTTCGATGAATTTAGAGAAATTGATTCTTCTGGGATAACTTACAAAACGTTTAGCACTCTATTAGATTCTTTATTTGTTAACAAACACAACACTCCCTATCATATGCCTATGCAATGGAAAATAGATTTGTTTCGTTTATTTGACATCAATGGCGATAATATTATAAGTTTTGATGAGTTTTGCTTAATGTATAATAACTGGATTAAAGTAATACTCGAACCAAAGAATGTACTGCTAGTAGTAGACGTACAAAATGACTTCATCAGTGGTTCACTTTCACTCAATCAATGTCCCGCTGGCCATAATGGTGAAGATGTGATACCAGTAATTAATGATCTTATAGATAGTACTCCATTCGATGGAGTGGTGTATTCAATGGATTGGCACCCCATAGATCACATTTCATTCTTCGAAAACTTAGATAAACGCAAATTCACTTCAATTGACAGCAACACAGAAACTGATGCGCACAATGAAGTTAAACTTTACGATACCGTAATATTTGAAGGACCCCCGCAAACAGTTCAAAAGTTATGGCCAACTCATTGCGTACAACAGACATGGGGTTCAGAATTGCACACAAATTTAAAAATAAGGTCGAATTCTTGTTTGGTATACAAAGGAATGCAGTCTAATATCGATAGCTATTCTGCATTTTGGGACAATCAAAAGCTCAGTCAAACTAATCTCAGGGAACAACTGGAGTGCATGTCTATTACAGATGTTTATATCTGTGGATTAGCTACTGATGTTTGCGTTGGATTTACAGCTTTTGATTCTATTGATTACGGATACAGAACTGTTATTATTGAGGACGCGTCGAGGGGTATCTCAAACAAAGACATTGAAGACATCAAAAGCAAATTGTCTGAAAGCAAAGTTCTATTTGTCAACTCTTCTAAAGTATATGATATGGTATCTGGTGTTGATAGAAGACCTGAAACTGCCTATGCTTTTGCATTCAAACATCTCAACAATCAAACTAAAACTGTTAATACCGTGTAATAGTAGTATTGGCTTTGAAATATTAATAGACTTATTATCGATATTCCATTCAAATTAGTGCAATCACTCACTACCTGTCAATATATGCCAATTATTTTAGGTATGAAATTGTTTTGGAATTTAATTATGTAGCAAAAGAATTATATGAATGAGCGATAAAGTATTGAGCTTACCCTGATTTAACTTCATTGTGGTGATATCATCATACACTTGATTTCTTATATAAACTTTCTTGTTATTATATAAAGAACTCTATATAAAACAGTAAGATATAAACCTCGTTATTATTAGAATTTTTATACAAAATGAAGGGTATGTTAAGTCAGGAGAATATTTTAAGCAATTGTGGATCAACTTTATGTTTATCATATCACCACACTTTCTTATATAAAACTATACTTTCTTGTTACTACAGTATGCAAAGAGCACTTTATATAATAGTAATAAGGGCTACATTGTCCACTGAGAAAGAATGTCTTCAGAAAATTTGGATCTAGTCCACAATTGTTGGGTACCTCTAGTTGTTTTTAAAGGATTATTTTCTTGTTGTTGTGCACTGAACATTTTGGAAAAATCGCGTTAAAAACTTCAAATTAAATTTTACGTACCTGTACAATTAATAAAATATTGTATAATTTAAGCCATTATTAAATATCTCTAAAATGACTTTGTTTTCCCAAAAATAGCAGAATATCTAATCTATTTCCTAACCTAATTCCGATATCCAGAAACCCTTTTGAGACGCGATACTACGATTTGACAGTCAATTAGCCGATTGAAACGTTTTGGGGGCACCACTAGGAGGAAACTGCATTTACCCCATTATTAATTAAGAAAACATTAAACAAAATTAAACTTAAAAATGAAATATTTATTTGTTATAACATTTTGTTCTTTTAATATGATTTTTATGTGATTTAGTTTTGTCTTATGATTAACTATACGACGATCTGATAGACTGTTCTATATTTGATTTATTACTCTTATTTGAATGATTTAATTTTTGTTTAATAACCAGATCTGTTGGTCTTCTCATTGAATCCTCATCTTTTGGCACTTCTTCATTCACATTAAACCCATACGAAGCAAACGGTTTTGCACTTGACTTAAGACTCTGACTCTCTGTGGTATTCTCTGAATCTTTAGATTCTATGCTTTTCTTGTGAGAAGTCTTTATATTTTCTATTTTCTTATTTCTACAGCACAGACAGTAAACAATAACTAATGCAAATAACGAAATAAATAAAATAATTGAAAATACTACGAGTATCAAAAATATCTTAAAATTCTCCATTCCTTTGATTATTTGTTCTTTAGATTTTTTTCTATTATTTTAATAACGGTTTAATTTAAATATATTAATACTTAATTCAACCGATTCTTCTATTATTGGATGCGCGCAAACATCAAATTTATTGGCAGTGCAATACTGTACAGCACGCGGCAATAATAGAGAAAAAATCAGTCAACGAAAGGAACACACAATATAAAGGGTGTTCCTGAATTCGGCAACCAGACAAATGTTTTATAATAATGTTCTGTAGGCGCGTAATCTAATTTAACACTTTTCTAATAATTAGAGTCATTGCGTTTTCGGGTATACAAATATACAAAAATAAATAGGGTATAAATAAATTTAAAATATAATTAATATAAAATGATATCTGATAATTATCATAAAATAAAACACTGATAAACAAAACAACTGATAAAAACATTTATTCTAATTAAGTAAATTTATAATTAATGAAATATTTATTTAATATTAGATTTCTAAG
>JAQGCF010000027.1:0-18772 GCA_034699405.1 Hermanniella punctulata | reverse complement strand
ATTGACGCGTTTGGAATAATACTGTTGTGAAGAACTTCTTTCTTAGCCATAACTCTGGGATCTCTGTTTTCGCGCGGATCGCGATTTTTTATCACATCTTTAACCGCAATCCCACTGTTGGGCGGAAGTGTTGACTCTTTCTTAATGTTTAATCCGCCCAAAAGGTTAGATTGAGGTAAACGAGTCACTGAAGCTGTAGGCGCGTTGGGGTTATGAGTCGCCCGCGAGAATGTGGTGAACGGATTCGAACCACTTCTCGGCGGTGCTGAATTGGGCGCCGGTGTTAGCGGTGTGGTAGGAGTTAGCGGTTCTTTTTTAACAGATGGCATACGTATTGGTTCCGACATCTTCCGCGCCAGAGGACCGGGTATTGGGTGAGTGTGATGTGTGGATGCGTGCAGTGAGTGATGAGTCGAGTGATGTAATGTATTCTTTGGCAAATTGTCGTGTGATTTATCGGTGGGCGCAGACAGTGTTAACTGCAGGTTAGCTGGAGTTGAGAACTCCTTTGCCGCCGCTTTAGTCCTGAACACTGGTTTAGATTTGGGTGAAGTCAGTATTTCATAGTTAAGTTCTTTTGGCTCATATTTCTCATTGATTAACTCAAGGCGTTTGGTGTCCTGATCGAAGATAGACGACTTCGACAACAGGTTCCGCAGGTTATCCGACGGCTCACTGGTTTGCGAATCGGTAGATGAGGTCGAGTTTATTTGACTTTTCTTTTTGATATTGTATTTACTGTAATCAATGGTAGTCTTCTCTATTTTAGTCACAGGTGTTGTGGTAGTAGTTCCAGACCAGGCGTTATATTTCTCGTCGAGTGCTCTTATTCTGTCTTCTATAGATCTGGTCGGAGATCGCGTGGGAGACAATTCGGGTTCAGATAACTCCTCGAACGTCTCGGTCTTGGGTTTAGTACTCGTCGAGACGTTAATTGTTTTAATATCACTTAAATTATTGGAATCGGGATTATCTGTAGTGGAAACTAAGCACTGCATACCCTCTTTAAGGTCAGTAGTCTTCTCGCGTAACTTTTTTGGCACAACACTGTTTGGTGACAGATTACCCAATGGGCTCATTATTGTAGTACTTTTGGGAGACAAGTGTGAAGTCTGCACTACAGGAATGTTAGTCACTTTGTTAGCTCCCGCTCTGATAGTAATCGCGAATTCAGGTAATGGCAATGAAAGTGGACCACTGAGTGCTGCGGGACATGTCAACGATCGGCCTATCAGTGGCTTCTTATTCATTGCCGCGACTTTATCACTGGACGACGAGACCTCACTCGAACAGTGGTCCTCGAGCTTTGGTGTTGTGCTGTGGACCAAATCCTGCTTAAGTAAAGTCCTGTCGTGACACTCGATGTCAGATGAGGACACTCTCGACAGGACATTGACGTCTCCGTCGCAACTCATTTCATAGACCGCATCACTTCTCTCGAGTTTGCGATGAATTTTACAGTTAGTCAGAGATGAACACAATTGAGCAGAACATGAGGACAGGGATGACAGAGATAACAGCGACAGCGACTGTCGTCTTGGGTCGGGCCACGAGTGGTTGACCAGCGGAGAGGTTGCATCGATTATTCTGAGTGGTTGTGTCTGACCACTGCTGTCTTTAGCACCGTATGAGCATTTGCCTGATTTTGTACTAATAATACTATTGATAGCACTAATGCTATGCTTTGAACGAGACTTAGAGTCAATGGAGACGTTCTCCACCAACTGGTGAGAGGTGTCCACCGCGTGTTGGTCCACAGCAATCCACTGTTCAATCAAACTAATCACTCCCTGTTTTGATTTTGACTCTAAGTATTTATCACTGTTGGCACCGCCAGCACTACTGGTCCTCCTGTTGAGCAGTTTCGCTAATTCACTTTTCACGGCCTCACTCGACACTATCGCATCCAATTCCCTCCTATTGTCCATTTTCGACTGATTCGTCTGCATTACACCACTACCAGTACTACCCAATCGTTCCTTATGGATGTTCAATGACTCGACACACGCCAGTAATCGCTTTTTGCGCTCCAAATGCCCTATGGCTTCACTAGAGGTCGGCGTATCGGGTGATTCACTGTCTAAGTGCTTACGTTTATGGGATTCGCGAACGAATTCGTTTTCACTCGAATTGGACACCGAATCAGATCGAAGTCTCAACGACTCGTTCAGTTCTAAGTTCGTTTCCTCCACTGACTTTCTCCTCCAGACGTTAGAACTGCCACAACTGGGCTCGAATTCCTTGTCCACATCAGTGTCGGCACATTCTGTTCGGTGAGGACTCGCAAAACTCGAAGAACATGGACTAGCAGTTGGACTTTGCGGTGTGTTCTGACCCTTACTGTTCACTAATGTCTTATCCTTAGGTAATGGGCTTATGCTATGACTTAAACGTCTCACTGTTGGCGAATGACAGCTAACAATGTCTGAATCACAGTTCTTGTGCTTAATATTTCGTCGACTGTTCCGAACGTCCAACGAATCGGACGGTTTCCACTCGTCGTGAATCACATCCTCACTTGACCTCCGACTGCATCGCTCTTTTGATGGATGAGAGAGTTCTGCGTCTGACTTATCTCTACTGTTGTTAATATCACTTTTAGAGTATGGACTTGTGCTGCGGCCGTCCCGACGCTCTTTCGGACTTTCACTGCCGTCTGTTTGCCTCCTCAGTGGCGAAAACGACTTACTACACGTTTCACTTAATTCCCTACTCCTGTCTCTATAGGGAACCTCTTTGTCCTCCTCCCGAAAGCCCTCTTCGGTGTCTTCAAACTCTTCGAGATCATAGGTTCGGTGTCTCCTTTCGACAAACTCTTCGGGATAGACATCAGGGAATCGATGGCCGCGACCTCTTCCACTATAACTGGTTTGAGTGTTCCTCTGGAAGGGGGGTAAAGGTGACTGTGGGCGGTAGTTCCTGCCCGATGTGCGTGACTGATACCGACTATGACCACGAGTTGTGTTGTTATGTGAGTCGTAATTAGGAATGCGTTCATCGAATTCGTTCCAATTCGCACTGTTGTTAGTAGTCCTCCTCTCCCACGTCCTCTCTCCCGGTGCGATCTGTCCCGAAAGCTCTAAGTAGTCGAAGAACGCTGTTTGGCACTCACGGCTAGCGAAGTCTACTTGTAATTTGCGACCACTAAGAACCCTACCCTTGAGGTCCGCCACAGCTATTTGAGCACATTCGACATTATCATAAAATATAAGTGCATTACATCTCTCGCGATCTAACACTAAATTAACAACTGTTCCGAATCTGTTTGCGTGCCATAAGAGTGACTTTTCGGTCAACGATTCCGACAATCCGTGGATCCAAACACAAGTCGTTGGCATACTTTTACCGAAACCCAATTTGATTCGGTTTGCGCCGAGATTTTCGCCGTCGAGTTTACGCATAGCTTTGACAACACTACTGATGTCAGAAAACTGTATGAAAGCATATGATGTCATATTTCCCTGTTTTTTGATATCGATTTCCTTAAAATATTTGGAGAAAAATAAAGATATTTTAGAATAAAAAATAAGAAAAAACCATTTGATTAATGGATTGAAGGGAATAAATGGGATTAGAGTATGACCTTCAACACCAGTAAGTAAGTGGGAATGACTTACAATGATTTCGCCGAACTGTTCGAAGTGGGCCTTCAAGTCAGACGTCGAGACGTGATTCTCGAGGTTTCCCACGAATAGAGTGCGCGTAGCTTTTGGATGGTGTTCGTCGTGTTCTGCTTCCAACGGCTTGAAGTCATTATCTTCTGCGTCTATACCTTCGTGTGCCGACACCTCTATCTTACAGCCAAAAAACAATTTATCCTTAAATAGAAATAAAAATATTTGTATTTTTGGCGATAATTGAAAACATTTAACAAAATAGTTTTATTAGTTGAAGAGCTGTGGGACTCACCTTTGACTCTACAAGTGCTTTATCAACGTCTTCAGGTTTTTTGAAGCAAACTACTGCAAAGCGATCTGTTCCCTGTCCGACCACCTTAACCATAGTGACCTTACCGTGTTTTTTATACTCATGAAAGAGACCATCTTTTAAGCTCGAGTCTAAGTATTGCCAAAAAATCAATTTAAATGTCAATCAAAACATTGAAATTTTGATAATTGATAAGCGAAGTGAATACCTGTTGACCTGACGGGTAGGTTTTTGACACATATGGCTACAGGTCTTGTATCGTCTTTGTCTCCAGAGCTATCAGAACCTGGTGTAGCACTGCTATTGTGAAGTGGAGTATGATTAGAACCCTGAGATGTGCTAATATTGTTTGTTGTTGTGGTGACCGCAGAAATTAAGACTGAACTGCTCCCACTTATCGGCCTCTCTGTGCAATGCAAAGACCCTTTTCTACTGCTATACAATGACCTTAAGAACACAAATGACAACAAAAGATATAATCGACTGAAAGGAGTGAAAGTAAATCAAAAAATAATTCCCATTTTTGAGTCAAAACTTTATGTCAACAAAAGTAATATCAATGCAAATGACAAACAAATATGAGAATAAGTAACAAGACTTGAGAGAAACTATACATACAATGGGGACTGAGATTTGGCTGGAGATGGACTGCGACTGCTGGCACTCGACGTCGATATGTTCGATGAAGAACTCGGAGATTGACTTCTCGTCGAACTTAACGAACTCGAACGCGAAGGCGAAGGAGACGCAGAATGAGAGCGCAATGACTTCTTTTTCTTCTTCTTCTTGAGTGGTGGCGACGAGACAGTGGAGCTGACGCCGCCACTGGTCGTCGACACTGATGTTATACGACTAGATATGGAACCTCTTTGTGTAGATGAAGTCGAAGATGTATTACTGTTAACATTGGGCTCTTCGAGCTGTTCCGAAGATGAATACCGTTGCGAATCGAAATGCGTTTGACTGCTATTCCTCGCGTACGGCCGAAAATGGGATTGACTTCTGTGGGAATCAATTCTTTAATTCACTATCAAATATAGGCAGAGATAAGACACAAACCTCTCTAAACCGTCGACATAACTATTGTTGACATTACGACTAAAAGGTCTGTCACGAGATCTGCTTCTGTTGGGATAATCGCTGTCATCCAAATACCCGATATTTCTTTTGATATAAGGACTCTCACGATCTACAATACGCTCGTAGTTATTACAAGAACCCGGTCTCTCCCTATCGTAAATCCTTTCATCAGATAACCTGAAACCCAATAATAATAATAATAATTCATTTGAATTACTGAATCATTGAATTAATTTGACTCAAAGAGATTTATTTCGTTCTTTTGTTTATTATTAAATCAGATTATGTTTTGCATTTGAATAACTTATATTTGCTCTAAATTTCGTAGTAAAGGGAGTACAGAGTTAGGAATAAATGGTAATTGAAATTAGAAAATACATTAAACGAATGGGATTTTTGTTTTTAAGAGCTCACAAAATACAAATTCAGTGCCAGGAATCCATCGGTTCGAACCAATTGTTTTCAATGCATAGCTTTTTTTGTCTTCGATTGCAAAATACTATAGAAATACTTCTCATGTATTTTCTCTCATAGGATAGCATTTTAGTAAATTAACTCTATTTAACCATAAAATATATCTACAATAGTTGACTGAAAACAAGTCTGGAGTAAATAATTATTGTATCACTAATTGTTAAATTAAAAATTTCAAATACTTGTACTATTTAGAGGCATCTCTCAGCAAATTTTGTTTTATTTTTGTTACAAATTAGACGCTTTCGACAAAAAAAAGTTATTTAAATAATTTTAAAGATGAGATTAAAATGTATTAAAAGTAAAAACTTTTTGCCAGAAGTCTAGAATAACTAAGAGATTGAAAAATAGGCGTTGGTTTCAATCAATCAATAATAAGATAAATAAAAATCAATGGATATCAAAATAGTGTTGAATGTAACTACAAATTCTCTACACGAGTAATAAATGGAAAAATTTTGAATACTGCCACTCGAGTAGTGTTAGAGTACAAATCCAATCAAATAAAAGTTGGATTGAATCCAATCTTTTGCTGGCATTATATAAGAACACACAATGAAATAAAGATTTGAGTTTTAATATATTCCGAACTCCTTTAATATCGACTTTTTATTTTAGCAAAGGATTGAGTCGAGGGAACCAAAAGAGTACTTTTGTTTTCACTGACAATAACTGATTATTTCCAATTCATGTCTTTATTTTAGAAGATTTTGAAAATGCGAAATAAAAATAAAGAAAATTATTGGACGAGCGCTTAAAGCATTGGACGGCATTAGATCAAAGGTTTTTTGAGTTATGTTGCAGAGGATTTCGATGCAGAGAAGATGTATTGAGGGAATAAAAAGCTAATGCCATTAAATCATATTATAGCCCATTAACTAAAACACTTTTTTGTTGGCATTGAAAGCGCTTCAGATTAACTAATGTTATGTAAAATTAGCAAAACATAGAAAGTGATCAAAAAATATATGGGCTTTGAATAACTACTGTAAAAAAATTCGACTTTCGCTCTAATAATATATGAAATTAACTGTATTTGCATCGAGTGTTTCGCTCAATGGATGCAAAACAAGAACAACAATAACTCAATGGATTTGTTGAGATATTGTTAGAAAAGGCAAAAATAAACATTCGCTGACTATTAGACGAGAGATTTCTTTTTTAGATTACTTCTGTCACTCAGAATCTATCACTGATTATAACAACTGATGGTCGCAGTGTTGGTTCGCTTGAATGAATCCTTCTGGTCGTGTAAGTATCTGATCGCAGATAGTTTTTAGTGATTTCATGCAATTAAAATTAAAATACAGACACTTCTGAACTCAAATTGAAAACAGATCTCCAAAACAAACAATGGAAGCGAAAGAACAAAAAACTTATTTTGTTTGAAAACTTTTAATGAATCGAAACCTTTAGTTTGATTCTGATTCGATGGTTAAGTACTGATTATTCAAATATTGACACTTTGGCACAAATCCAAAGACTTCAATGAGTAGACTATTTTAAGCGATTGTTTTCAACGGAGTTATAATTCATATATTTTTGTTGAATAGTTTACACAAATTGAAAAATAAAATAAAACACATTTCAAGTCTTTATTTTTGAACATTAATTTCGATGATTTACACTAAAGTGATTCGTCGGTAAAAATTATGCAAATTTTATCTCAAATATGTATTAAACTATCTCTTCATGCACTCAATACTTATGGCGAAAAATTGCATTTTAATCGTATATTCTTATATGAGATCATAAAATAATACCACCAAAAGTACGGTATAATAAAGTATAATAAAGAAAATCAGTTTAACTTCGAATATGATTACTCCTATAGTCTGGAAAACAATATTATTGGAGAAATTGTTGTTTAATTAAATTGCAGACATTAAAGACATGAAACGTAAAGTGAAATTTGTTTGCTATTTGATCGATGACTACAATAAACTTAAAATTAGATAAACAAAAACTCATTTGAATGAACGCCAAATGCAATTTAACGACAAATATTGATCCATTGCAGGACAAGAACGACACCAATATTTGCATTGACAACAATTCTGATGGAAAACTGTTCAACAAAAAAGTGCTTTTCTTTCGCAAACCCTAACTAAATAAAATTGAACCCAAAAATAAAGTGATTTAATCCTAATCTCAATGCATAGGGAATTATATTAAAAAATATTGACCTCAAAACTAACAATTATTAACAGATCGGGACTTAAAAACTTCAATCAGAGTTTGATTTACACGAAGTACACATTATAATAGAAATATATTTCCATAAAAATTGATTATAATTATTATTTTACTCAATATTTCAAAAGCAAATCAATAAAAATTAAATTACATTTAAAGCACGTTCGGAATGAATAGATATGGACTGAGATTTTGACATTATATTCAATTCTTAGATAAAGATCATTGAGAACTGGGAACCAGAGACTGTGTAAACTAAGAGAAACTAATTTATTCAAAGCAAGCTTTAAGTGTTTTTTCATATTAAAGGCTCGCAATTCGTTAAAATGAATTAAATTTTTTTTATTGAGATTTATTCCCAAAAATATTGTGAAGAAAATGTGAATTTTCTGAGGATATTGTGTGAGACTTGAAATCAAGTTTGAGTTTGACTCAACCATTTCTTATCGAGTAGTCGTTTGTGGTGGAGATGTTCTCATTCGACAAACTCGAAACCTTTGGGTTAACACAAAATTGTATTAAACATTTCAGTTCTTAATACTCATTACAATTATTTGGCAACAATTTTCTGTTTATAACAAATTAAAAATAAATCTTTCGCTTAAATTTTGGGTCACATTTATACCATAAAAATGTTGTCTTTTAATTGATTTTCAAACAAAAATATTAGACAAAAAACATAATATTCTTACAAAAATGTATTACCAAAAGTATAAGTGCATTGCTTTTAGGAAAACATTTTTGATTGTTAACTGCTGTACAGTATATTTCATATATCTATGTTCTCGGTTGAGGAGTAGTTCATTTAATAGTATAGTTTTCTTTATAAATAAGGATTTATGTGATAGTATTTTCTAATTTTTTTGTATAATGCTTTTAAAAAAGCACTTTTGCGTAAAAAACATAACAAAAAATATGACATTTGAAGCATTTTAGGCCAAAAACTTATAGTGCGAACCGATTTTTGTAGTGTTACGAAAAAACATAAGAACGGAAACGAAACGACAGCAAAGTTAGGAAAAAAAGTTCAATTCATGACATTTTGTTTTTGCAAACTTAGTCGTGGAAATCCTTTATCCAGTATTTACAGCACACGTATTGGGTATGGATTTTAAGCAAAGATGAACCAGAAGGCTATGTCAATGTAGGAGAGACTCCAGAAGAGCAACATTAAGGAGTATAAGAAAGGAGAAGAGACTCGCTATGAATGCAATGCATTCGCTCTTTTGAATTGAAGTCTCAGTTCAGCCAACGATGCAATAAATGCGATATAAGAAAGAGGAGAAAAGACTGGCAATGGAAGCGACATAAAAAGCAGAGAATGAGAGTCCATAAGAGAGTGAGCGAATGAAGAGGAATATCAAATGAAACACAAGTGAAGAGCGCACAAAGAATTTTTTACCATTTGGCAAACACTTCCCTATTCTTAGTCATTCTCTTATTTTTCGCTACTTTGTGCTGACTATAATAATGAGCGCTTTGTGTCCTTAATGTACACCATTTGGAAGATATCACTACTTTTTGCAACACTTGCTATCAGTAAAAGTAATGATACAATAAAAGCAACTCATATAGAGTTTAAAATATGAATCTGTTCTCTCATTTTCATTACATTTTTCACAATTTATACATTTTTTTCTCAAAGAAAACGATAGAAATCTATAGAATATAAGGTTCAAAATTGTATCAAAAATGGCATTTCTTACTAATTCTCAATTTCGGAAAAATGTCATTTAATATGAAATTATGAAATGAGTTCTCTATTAAACTTATGAAACAAGATATCTACAGATCTTATAATATCATATCGTTTTGCGAATACGAAAATTTATTTCACATAAACTCGATTTGAGACTCAATTTTTTAAAAAGACATTAATTTTAAACTGCGCTCAAAGAACTCAAGATTTATAATTGTGGACAAAAAAGTTGCCGTTACTATTAGCGCTCAATTAAATCTATTTTGAGACTCGAGTAACAAATTATAAATAAAATGCAACGAAAAAAAGTATACACTCTTTTAAGACGTCCAAAATAGCAACCATTCATTACTTGAATCAATTATATTATTTCAGTATCAGTGGAACCCAGAATTGGTAACATATTTGGGCAATATTTTATGCGTATTTAAAGCAGTTATTAATTATAGTTTTATCCAATGTTTAGAATAATAAAAAACAATTTTGAGTTTATATGAATAATAAATGATTAGCGATAAGGAGTAGTAATAGTTTATTGGATTAAAAGTCTGTTTTAAAGTTCATTTGTTTGATTAAAATTATTGCACAGAGAAGTGAAAAGCATAGCATATCTTGAAATGAAGTACACTTAAGACAATTAGATTTCATGTCTTGAGAGATAAAAATATTGAAGTCTTGATTGAAATCAAATCAAATTATATTTCGTATTCGTATTGTCTTATAATTACTTAAAAGCGTAAACAAAATAATTACTAAATATGAAGCAATTACTGCACTCTATTATCTATTGTAAAATATATAACAATACAGAACTACACAGGATTTGGAATTAAAGCACGTAATGGACAGACTCTCGGATTTTTTTCTCATTATTATTTTCAACGGTGGAGACAAAAAACAAGTCGAGGAGAGAAGAGAGAGAAAAAAGAGAGACAAATGTCTTTTTGTGAAACTACAGGTGACTGAAGATTTTCAGGTGTGACTAAATAATGAGTGGAGTGTTTGAGGAAAAAGAATACAAACACCATTCACACAGTGATTATGAATGAATATTAATCAGAACGACGTAGTGCTTGAAGTGTGGATAAAGATTAAGTTGATTTGGTTGAGAAAACGCCACTTCCAGCTCGAGGTTAGACCCGTTGCTAAAGTTCTTTTAGAGGTTATTGATTGTGACAAAACTTACATTTAATTGGACGCCAGTAATACTTGTTGTGAAATTAACTATTATTACCAATACGTTTATGTACTTATAGTTTCGTTTCAATTAATTCAATGCATTGGATTTGTTTAAAAACAACTCTATTGGGAAACATTGAGTCACTTGGAGTCAAAAATCTAGTTTAATAAATGTTTTAACTAAATATCCAAAAGAGAGCCAATCATTTCAAATCATATTTATTATTATGGAATGAAATTAAAAATTTCTTCAGATATTAATACTAACTATTAATCAAATAATTGTTTGTTTTTATGGGTTATAACTGTTTTTGGAAAACTAAGGAATATATCAGTTATTTAGATTAAAAAATTATAACACTTTTATAATTACTGTATTAAAAAAACAAATTAATCATAAGAAAGAAAAACTAATGAATTAGTGACTAAAATCAATAACTTTAGCTTAGATGAGGAGTTATGGTAGGAAACGATAAACAAAACATACTATTAATCCTACAAATTGAATGGTTTAAATATATGTGGATAATAAATGGATGGAATGGATGTTTTGGCAATTGATTCCTTGAATTATATCTACGACATACTAACCATAACTACAACAAACTCTTGTTTAAACTCAACCGTCAGATCGAAAGAAAAATTTATTCACTTTTTTGAAATCTATGTTTACGACAGACGATAAGGATTCAAATCGATATTTTTTTTACTCAATAACAAAATTCAATACATCCCCTAATTTACTGCACTCCATATCGAACTTTACACTCTGTGTCGTATACTTTACTATAACGAGACTATTAGCAGGAATTTCAGTTAGATATGAGAGAACACAGAAAAGAAGAAAAATTAAAGTCTCGATTCATAACATTTAGAGCTCTGTTTGGCTGATCTAAGATCAAGTAATGGCTCATAAATTGATAAAACATGCGTTGGCTTCGAATCAAATAAGAGAAAAGGCCTCCTAATGCCTAATGAATGCGTACTGTTTTGCTGTTTGACTTTAAATTTATAATAAGATAAAGAAAAAGAGAGAAATATGCGAAAAAATGAGAAAAAGTAGGACAACATCCACACCACAAGCAATACAAATATAAGAGTAGATCCAAAAAACTTTCGAACACACAATATATGTATATATACTGTACAGTAAATGCTTGTTATGACTGAAATACTTTTAACTTTCGAAAAACATAGAGTAAGTAAAACTACAGGAAAAACCTTATTTGAAGGGGAGGTTGTATTCTCTCTTTCTATTTCACTTTAAAACAACTGCACCAACAATTTTCTGGTGCGGGTCATTGCTCCAGTTACCTCTGGTTGCAAAACTGCGTCAGAGAGAGCCATATCCCAAACAAATTAAGCACTGTATCACATAATGCAAACGCAGAGTAAGCGAAAAAAATATCAAAAATTATCGTTAAGGATAAAAACAGTCCAACCAGTGTTAAGGGAAAGTGAATGCTCCTAAACAGCAGTGGACTCTTTTAGTAAATTGTGGACTAAATGTGCTCATAGTTATGCAATCGTGTGATAGAAAGGTATATACTATAGAGGCTAAATCGTCACCAGTTTCAACATCTCTAATCATTTGTTGTGTTCAATAGAATAGTAAAACCATATAAAGAAAAATAAATTGAGGAAAGAGTGAACCGAATTAATGAGTGAAAGAGTGTCAATATATCAGAACTGTGTGTATATTATTGCAAATACAGTAATACTTTTTTCACTCGAAACGATTGGGGAATTAAAATTATAATTAAGGACCAAAAAACATATGCCTATGTGTCCCAAAAATTCAGGTTTCCTGAAAGCGATTTAATGATAATTTTGTCATTTGAGTGCAAAATACAGTTAAATAAATAAATAATACATTTTGTAACTACTTTTTTGCGACAGAGAACCCCAAACGCGCTCAAACTGTTCGCAGTAAACAAATTGTATTCGAGTAAATGAAACGGAACAAAAATGTGGGGTTAGAATAATGAGAGGAATATCTGGGCCTTAATATTATTTTTATTTATGCGTGTCTTTCAAACCAGAAATTATTTTGTGAATTAAATTTGCAAAAACATAAAAAGGTTTATAAAGTTAAGAGCAAAAGGGCAACCAATTTGGGTATATATTAGATTATTATGCAGTCGAACGCATTGGTTGGCTCATTATAATGCCAACCAAAAGCCATAGTTCGTGATAGAGGAGAGAGTAATGTACTAATGATTTTAGGAAAAGGCCGACTCTGGCAGTTATGCATTTTTTTAAAGCCAAACTAAAAATGATGGTAATAGTATTTACTCCACCCAGTGATACATTTGATGACTGTTGTGTACATTTTTAGCATAATATGATATATCAGCCCCTTTTGTTAGCTAAATGGGGAGAAAAGGGGGACACACCCCGTACTTAACTGATGGCCACACCAGAAAACATATTTGGTAGAGATCTCAAAAACTAAAAGCTTTATACCTAATACCTGAACTTTTATTATTATTGTAAGCCTTAATGTAATAATAGCTTATTTTTTCGAGTATTTTATTTGTTTAATGTGAACACAACCTCTGGTTTTTAGTGATAATAATGTTCAAAATACTCGCTATTTCTCCAATAATTTGCTTTATTATTCAGACTCTTCAGGTACTCACTCTACTCTAAACTACAGTATACTACCACTACAAAACAGAGAATGTAAATAAATTGTGCGATGAGTTATAGCAAACGAATATTAGATACCCGACTGTTCATTATGGGTGTAGTTTTTATTTAAACTTTTTATGTCAATTCAAAAACTCCACACAAAGAAAGAGAGCCTTTTGTGTAATGATGTCATAACCTTTTTTGACTACAATACATAATACAGTGTACACTATGCGAGAGTAAGACAGAGGTAGGAAAAGTGGCGATAGAGGCAAAAAAGGGAGAGCAGTGTTCAATTAAAAACCACTCAAAAATACAAACTAAAAAATTATTGTCAGTTTGGGTTACACTCATTCGAGGGAAGTTAGAGTTATGTCGATTGTTTAGATTTATGGGTACATCAAAGTTAAGCTCTACACAACTGTATTAGGTATGCGTTTTTCCCAGAGTTATAAATACTGTTCTCTTAACAATTTATTATTGTAAAGCCAATGGTTGGCATTTATTACATAACCCAAGAATAGTAGCGTAACCAAGAGGATAGGGCGAGGTTTCTCTCGCTCTCTCCACCTGACCATCACATATAGAGACACTCAATTTCCTCATTCATTTGAAGCGAACATAAATTTTATGCTTTCAGTTCTTTTCCTCGTATTCATATCAAACCACAAATTTGAGTCTTATATGAAATGATTGCATCGAAACAATTCTGTTTCATATAATACATACAAAGACAAGCGGAGAGGAGAGGGAAGAGGGGGAGACGAGGGACAAGTTTAACATAATAGTGGCAATAATATTGTCTATCATAGTATACCATCAGAGTCAACAATTGTAACAAGTAATTCATTTGGAGCAGGTTGTAATCACTTTGTCATCCCATTACTGGTATCAGACCATCGCTTGCCCTAACATTTATGCAATTCTATTATTTTATATAAATGCTATCGAAGTTATGCCAAAATCATAACTAAAGAAATATTCAATTTTTTCAAACTTTAATTAATAATAAACAATACGTTTGTTTATTGTTGCCAAAGAACTGGAGTAACCTCTCGAAGGAATTTATACAAACGTTTTATAGTGTTTATTGCCTGAACTTGAATTTTATTATTAAAATAAATAATTAGAATAACTTTTTAAAAGGAGTTGGGAAGTGTTGCAAGTGTTGGCAGCAATTATAATAAGTTCAAATAAATCACAAGATATGGGGTATAAAAAAGATTGGTTTTGAGCGAAAAGTTTATTGAGAAAGAAATTAACGCTAAATAAAATAAACATTTAATAAGAGCTCTCAATAAAAAATAAGTTCGTTTCGAAATATTGATATCAATACCATATTTCATATTAATATCAATACTTGTAAAGTAGAAACGCTTTACTCCAAATGCAATTTCATAGTTAGTTATATTTATAGCGAAAAAAGTGGGGGAAAATGCATATTTAGGGGAGGAATGTGAAAGAAGTCCAAAGTTCTCGATATAAGCGCTTTTTATTTCGTTAAAATGCTTTTTCATCAAAAAAAATAAGAAATATTTGAGTGCAAAAAATTGATGATATCTTAATATTTAAAGTATAACCAAAAGTAAACTTTACTATTAATTCGAGTTTTTTTAATATCTCGTAAAAAAGTATAAGTATTGCAATAAATGGATCGATAATAAGGTTCGGTAAACAAATGCAATCGTAATGAATATTATATGAGTTATAATAGGATTAAGAAATAGTTGTGATATCAATATTATAGAACTGGTATGGTATGAGTCATCAGAACAGGTGAAGCAAATAAAAAGCGCTTTACTGTTGGTATTTGGTCCGTAAATATCATTGCTTTCAAACCTTTCAAATAAATTGCAAAAACACTGCAAAAAATATTACATTATTTCTCATTATGAGAATATAAATATTGCAGAACTTATTATTCAACAGCACAGGTAGAGAGTTATATCAATATTATATGATTGGAAGAAAATATTTGAAAGTCAACTCAATCGAATCGAGATATCATATAAACCGAATTCAACTAACTTTTACTTTCATTGGTGCCGACAAACAAATACCTGAATATTACATAATTATACAAAACAATTGCCTCTAAGCCCTAAAGCAGATATAATTGCGCTCAAAGTGTTTAACATATTTAAAACAATTCAGTTGTAAAATATTTAATAAATCAAAATTAAAGTTCACTTTTCGTACGTAATATTTCGTATTTGACTTTCGAGGCAACAGTTTTATGATATTTTTCAACATAAATGTATATAAATAGTTAAAGTATTGACTGTTGACCTCTGCTGTGCGAAACAATTTCACTTCAACTATGTTTTATGGTATCTAACACTGACACTACTCCTCACCCCTACCAGGACAGGTGGCCAACCAAACGAAATCGAGTACCCCCTAAAGGGCTTAGTGTGAAGACCTGGAAAGAACAACCAGTCTCTCCACTCGAACTCTGATCTCAACAGACAGAACCAGTCGGACATAGAGAATGATTACTAACAGAACAATCACTCAAATGATGGCTCAGATATGAATGTTTAAAAGGCATTACAATTACTATTTACAGTATTTCTTGAAAGAAGTTTCGAAGAAATTATGTTTTTGTTAGTTTTGTAATATAATTGAATACTATTTGCCATTTAGTGATTATACACTCATAACAATTGTATAATAGATTTAAGAAGTGCTCAAAATAATGGAATACTTTATTTAGAAAAGACTTCCAAATGTTAATAGCATTGAAAACAAGTTTTGCATACAATGTGAAGCACTGGCAGTAATAATAAGTCGTAAAATTGGGCAAAATTAGACTTAATTGAGACCATTAGGAATTAAACCGATTTTTCTTAAATAATATTTAATTTTATATACACTTTATGGCGAAACCCACTAATAATTAATGTCTGGTATCTTATGCTTAAAGTAATTTATGGAAATTAAATCGAGTAAAAAGTAGGCGTTAAGTGAATACTTAAAACTATAGTAAACTATAAGTAATAATAATAATAATGAGACGAATAATAATTCTTATAAATTAAGAACAAAAGAGATTATAATCGATAGTCGTTTGAAATTGAATTCGGAAAACGACTTAAAACTAAATAATAAGTGAATAACAAATGAGCGCAGAGTTAGTACTAGTATTGAGTGGAGTTTGTATTTGAAAAACAAATCAACTGTAATGTTGAGAAAGAGAAGGACATAATATTAATTATTAAAACCCATTTACCTGCTGGGAGTATGCCTGCCAGCTCTCGAGTTAGCATTCGGATTGCCATAAACGTTGGTATTAACACCGGGTTTTTGAGCTAAGTGTGCGTCTTCTCTCTCATGGATGTAAATTGCAGACAATGCGGTCGATGAGGCGGGAGGTTCGTAGTAATCGGTTTTCAGTGTCCGCTCTTCGATCTTATTCTCGGAATTGTGGGCTTTGGCCGCGGATTTCAAATCTATGAACGCAACCGTAGCGCTAACACCGTTCACACTACTATTGGTTGTGGCAGTTGTGCTCAAATTATTAATATTGATGTTACTCTCATCGCTCTTATTCTTGGGTAGGATTTTCACGCTCTGAACTTTTCCATATCTGTGATTAAAAAATGCATTTAATTATTAACGAAAAAAATTCTGATTATATCCGAAACACACAAAGAATTTCTGCTAAAAAACTTCGATATAAACGTTGGTAACAAAACAAAAAAGTACAGCGAATTCCTGTGTAACTAAAAATAATATAATATTTTAATATTTTCCAACTCAAGGATACATTATTTCGTTCACTCGTAGTTATCTCAGGGTTTTATTTTTGATTTTTGTTGGACTTCTCAACGAATTGAGTATAAAAAAAAGTGATTTGAATTCAAATGGAAATAATGTAATGCATCACGAATTGGGTTCGTAGCTATGTTTTGGGTAATGCAATTCAATTTAATATGAAAGGGTAGGGCTTTTCGTAGGATTAATGCCAAAGTTGGCAAACATTATATAACATTATATGCGAAAACCATTGCCAGTAATGTAATGTTGGCTTGAATTATGAAAAGCCCACAAAACGTACTACAAATACCACATTTAATACAATTCGTGGCATTTAATTCCCTGAGTCTTAAGAGAAGAAATGCTTGTAAAACAAAAATACTGTTTTTTTAAGGCAAAGTTGAGTGAATAAAGTCAAGTCGTGAATACATTGATTAGAAGCGTTGGTACTCTTGAGTCACGCCGTAATAATTATTCGACCCACGGGTTAAAAAACAAGTCATTTGTTGCTATACCAGTCTTTTTAATGTAAAAACGATTGCATTTATATTAAAAAAGTTTTTTTTGAATAAATCAAATTTTTTTCATGAAAAGAGGCGATCAATGAATTAATGAGACAGAGATTTGTTGCATAAATCACTACATCTCAAAATGTATACTTCCCTTTCATAGCAGAAATGACTCTAATCTATCGATTGAATATTTTTTAAATTCAAATTTTCGAAGAGAAATGAGAAAAATGTTGGGAATGTAAAACATGTTAAGAGAGTGAAACCATAATTTGTTTTTTACTCAAAATTTATCGATATTTTAATACTAAAGACGTATATAATTTCAAAGCATTTATAATATTATTTTTCAAAAACTAATTATAAGTCATTTAAATATAAGAAAAAAAAGTTTAGAAAACTTTTAAACTCTTAGCAGAAGATAGCCTTCAAAGCCTTCAAATTATTGATTTGAATTTCACTTCAATTTAATGACAGCAGAAATAAAGTCGATTCAAACAAAAGTAAATATAAAAATGAATATTTACTGATTGTGTTCTCAACAAAAAACAAAATAATATTACATTGAATATAATAAAAGACAAGGAAGTAGTGGTGAAAAAGTGATTTTCTAAAATTAAAGTAAAGAAATTTTCAAAATCAAATCGTTATGTCTTTTGATGATTGCATTGAAAATGTTTTTGAACTTCACAAACAAATATGAAAAATAATAAAAATATCAGAAATTGTATAAAAATAATAAATTCTGTTTCTATAACAACCAAAAGCTATGTTTATTTTTCTGATTGAAAAATCTATAAATATGATAATTAGTGGTCGGTTTGTGAGTCGAACTTGAGTTCTGGTTCTGGATTGAGTCCACTCGAGACTCGAAAACACATTTTAAGAGTAAAGTATTTGTATTTTAAATGAATTTTGCTTATTATTCGAGTTACCGAATATAGTTTATGTATTATCAGCACTGGTATCTCAAAACTTTATATTTGTGACATAAATATTTATTTCTATGAATATTTCATTTAGTTCTAACAGAGACCAAAATTATCGGGAGTAAAACATCTTAATAACTGGGAAACACGACGAGAATATTAAACAAAAATCGGAGTCTATGACCAGATTCTATTGAAATATCAGGAATTTATTAAATTTCTGTTAACACAGAAAAATATTTTATGTAATATAGAAATATTAATATTAATTAAATTTTAAATATTTATATAAAATATAATAAAATAATTATTTATTTAAAAAATTATTATTATTAATATTTTAATTTTATTAGAAGAATTTTTCTTTTATATGACAATTCTTAATT
>JAQGCF010000026.1:0-18802 GCA_034699405.1 Hermanniella punctulata | reverse complement strand
AAATCTGATTGCATACATAAAATACATATTTGAATGCATAAATGCCTAGTATTTACTCTTAGTTAATAGTTTACTTCTAAAACTTTAACTTTTGTAAAAAATTTTAACATACAGTACTATATATGCATAAACGTATTTAACAATAAGGTCTCTGGTACCGGTAATAAATAAGTTTATGGTCAGAGATGCATCAGTCTATATGAACATAACATTTATCATTTGGCAGAATTTTAATTAAATAACGAGGTGGAGGGTAAAATTTGGACTGTGTTCAAAGCCATATACTGCCACTTAGACTCAAAATATTTTAACAAAATTAGACTCATCTTAAATGCCACACATTATTTAGCAATTATTAAAATATTCAGTGGTTTTGATTATCTTATTGTGAAGTGTTGTGACATTCTATGAAAATAATAAATCAAAGGAAATAAATTTACTTTACTTTTGTACACTTTATCAAAGAGTGATCTCTCTAATATCCTTAGTACATATACTTCCTGTATATTTCGAATATCAGAAAGTGGACACACAAAGAATATCACAGCCAAAAGTAAATTAAATTATCCTCCATTCAAATGTGAATAATTCAAATTAAAACTTATTGGAAATTACTCATAAATCACACGTTATTGGAATTACTCTCAAAATTACTAAATCATGATTTTTAATGTTCCGCACATTCCTGAAAATTGATGTTTGAATACATGGATGAAAATGTGTGCTCACATCCAAAAAAGTATTGAGTAAATTATTGGGGTTTATAACTTATAAACGACAGGTTATTTTGAAATACTTTTTGAAAAATGATTGCATTTGATTATGTTTGGCTCTGATCTGTAGGGTAGAATATATACTGTATTTTCTTAACGGCTCAATCTTTTAAGCTTAGGATTATAGAGAGGCTAACCTAATCCAATATTTTTCTGTGTACAGTATCAATACATTGGGGTCATTTGCAGCGTTCAATTGTGCTCTTCATCAAATTATATGAGCAAAAGTGGTTTTGTGTATTCATTTGTCATTTATTGTTAATTACTTTAATTTTTCAAAATTCATACCATTTGTGAACTTTTAATAAATTACTGTATTTTTAATATTCTTTAATTTAGTGACCGGTATTCCATAAAAAGTTACCAAATATTCACCGGTAGGTTTGATGTAGTGGTAACATTAAAGGATACAAATTAACTCAAATCTTCGATAAAGAGATCAATGATTCAAACAATTAAAAAGTGATTGCAGTCTAAAATAAATTCACACTTTTGTGAGACAATAGGCATTAAAAACATTGCAAACATTTGCCGACAAATAATTTAAATAAACTTTAATAAAAAATATTTTAATGAAAAATTGATTTTTTGTTATAAAGAAAAGTATTATAAATATTAAAACTATTTCTCCGATTCATTAATAAGCGGAGGTTTTTCGAGAACACTGTCAATGAATCCTAACTCCATGGCCTCGTGTGGACTCATGAAGCGGTCTCTTTCCATACTTTCCTCGATCTTCTCTATGGGCTGTTTAGTGTGTTTTGCGTACAAATCATTAATACGTTTCTTAAGTAATAGAATCTCTTCCGCGTGAATACGTATATCTGTCGCCTGACCCGAGGCATGACCTGACGGCTGATGAACCATAATTCGAGAGTTGGGTAATGAGTGTCTCATCGATGGTTCGCCGGCACACAGAAGAAGACTTGCCATAGAGCAGGCCTGACCCACACACCACGTGGCGATTGGCGGCAGAATGTATTGCATCGTATCGTAAATGGCCAGACCTGAGGTCACTACACCTCCCGGGCTATTGATATACATATGAATGGGTTTTTTAGTGCTCTCCGACTGAAGGAAAAGTAGTTGTGCCACAACTAGGGATGACATGTCGTCATTAATGCCTCCCATAAGACATATAATTCTCTCCTTTAAAAGCCGGGAATATATATCATAAGAACGCTCTCCTCTTCCCGTCTGCTCCACAACTATGGGCACCAAATATGAGTGGATTGAAGAAGAACTCGAATAACTCTGTTTTTGACTAATATTTGATCCAATTCTCAAAACTTTAGTTAACTTTGAAATGATTTGATTTCTCATATTTATCAACATTTCTATAAATATTAATAAATAATTAGTTTTTTAATTACTTTTTAATAAAAACAAAATACAATTATTTTAAAAACTTTATAACAAATGAAAACATATGACAACAGACGAGGAATAGAGGGCTCAAAAACATATTAATAATGCAATCTATTATTTATAGCACTACTAATGACATCTATTAAGAGATTTTGTTACGATTGAGACAAAACATACAAAAATTCGTTTCTTAAGTGATTTGAGTTTGTATTGAAAAGACACGAGTTTTGGGTTTTATGAGACATACGATTGAAATCATATGATATTTAATTTAATTGTTTTATAAATTAAACCAATCGATGGGTTCTTCGCGAAAACACAGAGAAAAAGAGAGAGAAAAAGATAATAAAGAGAAATCGCGGACCAGATCTGAGTCGAAAGAAAAAGAAAAATTAGATAAAAGTGACAGAAATGGCAGAAATGAAAGAACTCATCGGTCTTCGCACCGGAACAGAGACAAAGACACCAATAGTTCGTCGCGAAAGAGAGCCAGAGATTCGTCTGACGAAGAAAAGAGCGACAAATGCGACAAAAAATTAAAGGTAAAGGAAGTAAAGGATGTCTCGAAATCTTGTAATTCTTCAGTTCATAAAAATGTAAAAACAGATCAAAAGATTTGTGAAGAAAGCGATAGAACTCACAGAAGAGACGGACAAAAGACTAAAGAAGGTGTCGTTTGATTCCATTTGATCTCATATTTATGTCATTTGTGTTTAATTAATGGATTTTTTGTTTTTTACTTCAGATAATGTTCGAAATGAAGGATCAAATTCTGAGTCGTTGTCTATCGAAGACACAAAGTATTCATAGATTTAAATGTTTTGATATTTATTTTTAATGTATTTCTTATTTAATTTATAGTAAATTACGGATAAAATTGGGTTTAAAACCATTAGAAGTCGATGAAAACGATTCGACGACAAAAGATGACAAACAAAAGGATGAAATCGAAGCCAAACCGAAAGAAGTGTTCGTTAAGACCGAAAAAATAAGTGACAAAATAGAGGCGCAAAAGATTAAGGAGAAAATCGAAACACAAAGAAATAAACGAAAATTTTTGGAAAAACTCAAAAAAGTTAAGCCTTTGGCCAAAGGAAAGGACGGGGAGGAAGACGCACTTCAATGGGTTCTTAAGAATCGTAAACTTGAAGAAGAGAAGGTTCAGGCAGTAAAGAGGGCTCAACTCTTAGAGGAAATGGACAAAGAGTTTGGGGTTTCGACAATAATCGATGAGGACATCAAAAGGAATAGAGAAAAGGCCTACACCTCTAAGCACCTCAAGGGGTTGTCTGTTGGCCACAAATCAGATGTCTTTAAAGAAGGACAACAATTAATTCTAACTCTTAAAGATAAGGCGGTTTTGGATGAAGAGGAGGACGTCTTAGAAAACGTGAATTTAGTGGACGAGGAAAAGGCCCACAAAAATGTCGAAAACAGAGCCAAAAGACCCGAATATAAGCCATACGACGAACCGGAGTTCGATGAGTTCGGGATTCTCAAGAAGACTACTCTGCTCTCCAAATACGACGAGGAGTTAGAGGGACCTAAGAAAGAGTCGTTCAAACTTGGGTTCAATGCAAGCGATAGAGCACTGGAAGTAGAGATGATTCGAATGAAACTAAAACAAGAGGCGGGAAAGATATCACTCTTTACTCCCAAACCTAAGATTGCGAACGAGTACTACACTGAAGAAGAAATGACGAAATTTAAAAAACCCAAAAAAGTTAATAAAGTTTTGAGAAAAAAGAAAACTATTATTACGGATGAAGTGGTTGGAGATCTCACTGGGAGTACAGATCATGGCTCCAGAAAGGGTAGGAAAAAAGATACAAACAATAGCTTAGAGACCACAGATAGTACTGATGTAGATATTAAGTCTGAAGTGCCGCCAAAAACTACCGTTGCTTTGGAAGTGAAGGCTTTGGATTTGGACGAAAACCTGTTTAATGCAAACGATGAAGACTTGAGTGGTATTGTGTTAGAAGAAGATGAGGCGGAAAAGGAGTTACAAAACGCTTTACATAAGGCTAGAAAATTAAAGCTAAGGGAGAATATGAACTCTACGACCGGCGCCGCAAGTATTGTGAAAGTGGCGCAAACCGTCTCAACACTCAATAACCAAATGGACAGTTCCGACAATAACAACGATTCCAATGATTCCGAACAAATTGTTTCCAATAATATTATACTTAACTCAACCGCAGAGTTCTGCAGAAATTTGGGGGATATTCCTACCTATGGTATGGCAGGTAATAGGGATGAAGACGAAGAACTCATCGAATTTGAACGCGAGTTAACCGAAGAAAAAATTAAATTGAATATCGATTCAGAAGTAAATAGGGGTCAATGGAATGAAGTGGAGGTCAAGGAAGAAGACGTCGCCGAAGAGTTTGAGGAGACTGAGGGACAGCCCATCCTTGAAGAGGAACCCGATGTGAGCAAAGGTCTCGCCGGCGCTCTTAAGCTCGCTATGAAAAAGGGTTATCTCGATAAAGAGGTGAAGAAACAAGTGAGTGCTACCCATCACAGTCTACTCGAAGCCCAATCCTATACAATAGAAGAAAAATTTTAGTGAGTTTTGAATATTTTGTTATTAAAAGCAATTATTAAAACTTTTTTCGTTAATATTTAATAAATAGTGAAGACGACAAAGTAGGTCGAAGGGAACGGTATAGCGGACCGGTGTCTGAGTTCAGGGATAAAGAGCTCTATAGACCCGAAATCAAAATAGATTACGTCGACGAAAAGGGAAGAATATTGGATCAAAAGGAGGCGTTCAGACATTTGTCACATAAATTTCATGGAAAGGGGCCGTCGAAGAACAAGATAGACAAGAGGATGAAGAAGAAGGACCAGGAGAGTGTAGGACACACATACCACTGCTTATTTGAATATACCGTTACTTAAAAATAATTATATATTTATAGAAATTACGACAAATGAGTTCAACCGATACTCCACTCAATACGTTAAAAATGTTAACTGAAAAACAAAGAGAACTTCAGTCGCCTTTCATTGTTCTAACTGGTGGTCAAAAGACAGCCATTCAGTGAGTTTTGAGTTTTATTCAAACATTTTCTCATTTATTGTTTTTTTTCAGAACTATTTCGAAAACAAAATAAATTTCGACAAAAATTATTTAAATATTAATCTTTAAAATTAAATGAATGTAAATATGAATTCATGAGTAATATTAAAATACAGTTTCAACTCTCAATCGCTATCACTACCACTTCCAAAGATGGCGGCCGCGTCCTGTTTGGTCTTCTTACGTCTGGCCGCCTCTTCTTCGTCACTATCGCTATCACTAGAAGATGAAGAATCAGATGAATCTGAAGATGAGGAGGAAGAAGATGATGAAGAAGACGATGACTTTTCACTAGCGCTTGATTTTTGTGGCTCTGCTTTAACCTTAACCTCATTCTTGTGGTCGCTGTCATTGTCTGCCTCATTGGTGTCCTTTTCATTAGCGTCGGTAACGTTGTCTTTATTGGGTTCAACGGTCTGTTCCTCTTCTTCTTGTGGTGGTTCCAATTGAGTCATTCGAATATCTTGTGTTTTGAATTCCTGGTCACTGAGTGGTCTGTGTTTGACCACGAGTTTTGAGTTGTTTGGCGCCGACCCCTGTTTTACTCGACGTTTACTCAACCGAACTCTAGTTTCCAATTCATTATAACAAATACTATCGTCTCTCCAAACGAAGAAATAGTTTTCTTCGTAACCTTTTGTGGCCTTATTCTTGACGTTCCAGTTGTACTCTCTGGCCATAACATACTCGTATTCCTCCCCTTCTCCGTATTCCCTATTATCTAATTCATCAATTTTCCTCTTATGGATAGTGTCCTCAGTGGGCAAAAAGTAAGCGACAAATTGTTCTCCACTTTCATCCATAACTCCTCTGATCATCGCCTGAGACATCTCTTCCATTTGAGTGATGGGCGCGGGGTCTGCGTCGAACATTACCTGTGCGAACGGGTATTTCCATAGTTTGAAATCTGGATAAACAGGTATTACTTCCACAGGAGTTACGCCATGTTTTCCCGGGTGTTCAGTAATAGGTTTCTGCGCGGCGTCGAAGGTCTTGTTGATGGCCGCGATCTGACTCTCGCGGTCTAAATAGAGAGTCTCTTCTTTCATCTTTTTCTTCACATTATATCCGACTCTAATATAACGAATGAAAATATTTTTAATAAATAAATAGTTTTTCAAAACTTAATAATAACTTCGTCTCTGTTTTGTCACTACTGGCGCCGTAACGATTGAATTCAGTGGATATGTATTCAGTCTTCTTGAGCCAAGTAATAGCTTTGTTATGACATCGGGAGCGCTTCGAATCCTGAGGTGTGGCCACTTCTTCTTCCAGCAGTTTTTCATCTTCTTCTGCGAGTTTGCCATCAATTGGCGATACATAGGTCTCGGGATTTATGAGATCAATGGTAACGCCTAAGTCGTGTTCTGTCAACAAATCGTGTTTATAGTTCTTCTCGAGTGAAGTCGGTTTGTATGACACGAATCTGACAATTGATCACAAGAAGACAATACATTAAGACAAATACCACCTGTAATGGCATTTATGAAAATAGTCACCGATTTGTTTCGAACGGGTAAGTAATGAATTTGGGGTCAAATGGTATGTCTGGCAAACCATTGCAATACTTGACACGACATACCAGTTCTGATCTGAAGACAAACAATGAGTTACTGTTTACAAATAAAAACATATTTTTGACCAAACCTTCTCTCTAATGGTCTCTTCGGTCGTTCGGATCTCTCTTTTGGCGCGCTTTGAATTACAGGTGCCATTCATTCACTTATTATATAATATCAACAAATTCTCATAAATTGTAATTAAATATTAATTATATTAATATTAAATGACTTTTCAATAGATTTCTTAATCACATGAAATGTAAACATTAAAATTCATATTATTCACAAACATATGTACCTTTAATTTAGGGGACAACAGGGAGCAAACTATTAGGATTAAATCTTTGCGGTCATAATATTTTCACTGGATTATGGTTTGTGGAAGAAAAGACTTACCTTTTGATTCTTAGGCGGATAAAAGATTAATTAAACCAAATAATGGATTGAAAATTTGACACAAAGCTTGCATACATTCTATGCCGGGCATTTTGAACATATGTCATTGGCATACAGGGGAGGAAATACTTATACACTAATTGTATTACGAAATAATGTTTACTTAGATTTAGAATTTGGGAAATTTTGTTAAATGTTTGTATTTATGTTATGATTATCTGTTTTGATATATTCTATAACAACAATAGTCTTAATGTTATTAAAGAGTATTTATATTAAATTTAATTTACAATTAATTGTCACTTATATAGTGTTTGTCATAAATCAATGAAAGATCAAACACTCGAACAGAGGGTGTCTTCCAATCACTTCTTATTCATGAATATATTTTGATATTTTCGTTACATTTATTTTATGTAAATATCATAAGTATTAATAAAATGTCAGAATTGGAACAGTTTTGTGTCAAAGACAATGAACTTCTATTTTTAATATCTGAAGACATCGCACACGAAGACTATCTCTGGTCTCAAATAGAGCTGTCGGCAAATGAATCACATTTTGAATTATGTGAAGCTTTGATCACTATTTGGTTGAAAATATGTGCGAAAGACAGCCACAGAACTGATGTCAACTCAAAAGTTACGAAATTCTTATTAAATATCTTTAAACAAAACTATGAAAACGAAAATATTTGGTTTATTTACCGAATACTAAAAAAGTTTAATTTCCAACATTTAATCGATTCTAATGATTTGGAAATTGAATTAATTTTAAGAAATAGTTTTGAAGTCAATGTAAGTCAAGTCAACGATTTGTTAACTGTTTCTAAACTCAATAGTTTTGATACAATCGATGAAAAAATAATTATTGTTTTGAGAAATTTTATGTTAAGTAAACCAAAAATCACTAATTTATTAATAGAATTATTTAAAGACAGCAATAGTTTTAGTTTTATTTACTCCCAGTGTTTGATTCACGCTTTGAAAAATGATAACAAAAATCTTTTACTCGATATCTTAACTGTATTTCCCGATCAAGAGATCGACAAAAACAGTAAACTTCTTGAAGAGGTTTGCGATAGATTTAGTTGTGATAAACAAAATACGTTTTGGTTATACAAAAGCGCTCTTTTAAGACAAACTCCAAAACTTATTCAAACAATTTCTAACTTAAGGCAACTTAAGTGTAAAAAAGTTCTCTACGATTGCGGCGAACATAGATTTGATTTTAAAGAATGCTTTTTATTAGCAGTAAATCATAAAAAACATTTTTTGATTGAACTCTTAAACGATGAAAGTGTTGGCTTTGATTTGCCTCCAAAACAAAGATTGTATTTCTTGGTCTATGCGCTGCACAATAATGACTTAAAAATTGAATATTTTTTGAGAATTGAAAAGCAAATCAATAAACTTGTGTTCGATTGCGAAGAAATTCTCGCTTTAAGTAAAGTAGATTTAATCGTTAAATCTTTGGTTAAAAGACTGAGATTTATAATAAATTTTACGCATTGGTGTATCGATAGACTCGACACCAATACTAATAACATAACTCACACACGTTTTGGTGTATTTCGAGCACTATTTTTAGGAGAATCGCCACTAAAAATACTATTAAAACAGGGATTCCTTTCAAATAAAAGTGAAGTCAATGAGAATCTAACCGAAGAGATCTGTGATTTGTTAAGTGACTACAATGAGAGCGAACTTATGATTTATCGCGGATTTCTGGCCATTAGATACACAATAATGTGGATTATTTTGTCGGAGAGCGAGACTCAAGTGAACAACTTTGAGGAACAAATCTGTTTTCTGTTGAAAAAGATATTTCCTCTCAATTTTAGAGTAGAGGTATTGGAAAATATATTCAGTCTTTTGTTTTTGACTCAAAATGAATTGATTGATAACGAGACCGATGAAGACGATTACGAGGAGACTATGGTTAACAAAGAGTTCGGCACTCAAGCTATCACTCAAACTAATCAACTTTCAAACATCTCTTTGGGAAATACTTATTTTCTGTGTCCAAACTCATTGGTCCCACAATTACTATCACTGCTCAAAGATGTTATAATCGACACTCAGACGGCTCTCTTTGCTTACAGTTATAAGAAAACGGAGGAAATGCCAAAAATCCAATTGAATTCTTCGATTAAAGACTTGACTGAATGCAAAAATAGAATCGAAGTATTAATGAAATACGTGAGTGAAGCGCAGTGGAGGTATGATGTGATAGAACCCGCGTTCAATAAAGGTTCTCCATTTCAAGACAAGAAAAAGCCTAAAATCGATGCTTTGATTGATGGAAATGAAGTCGAATCAGAAGACATATTGGATGACAGGGAATACATGAGAGGTTTGAGTTCTGCGAGCGGTAGTGATAATGAAAAGCGACAAAACAGAGAAATATTTTCTTCTTTGATATCATGTATGTTAGCCTCACCTAAACAACTCTTAAGGTATTCACTGCTTGAGGAACAGATAGATAGAGCCAAACAAGTCGTGAAGTTATTTGAAAACTCACTTAAAAATACTGAAGAAGTGCGAGAACTGGAGATTATCGGCAAATGGAAAGAACTGAGCGCTAAATTGAAAGCGTTGTCTACACCACAAAAAACTACTAATGTGTCAAAAATTGGCGAAATCGCTGCACAGGGACTGCGAACCACTCAAATACAATCTATTATTCATGAATTAATGCTTGAATTAAAAGTGAGTGATTTGACTAAAAACTCATTAGTAATAGACTACGCTTTGACAACGAGTCCGTCCATTGAAGTCTCAGAGATATTATTGGATGCGATTCTTCACAATCAAAAAGTTAGCGAAAATTTTCCCGAAAAAATTAATTCACTTCTAATCAAAATTCGTTCAATGATTTCTGAGTTATCCAAAGAATACGACATTAAAACCATTTCTTTCTCCACTCTATTGACGCAATTCGTCGAAAAAGACAACTTTTGGGACTCAAACGCACACAAAGAGCAGAAAAAAATTGAAAAACAACTGAAAATCGCTTACGAAGAGCTCCACAAACACTTCACTAATTTAGAGTCAAAGAGTGATTTGGAGTCAACGGTTCCCATCGATGTCGCCAAAGAGTTTAAGCGAACGTCAATTCTTTTTGAAAAGTTACTCCGGATCTGTCCCACCAGTAAATACCAATATTTAAAAGTTTTATTTTATTACGTGAGAAAAGTTAGCAAAACTCTGAATGAGTGTCGAAAACGTAGTGCAGGCAATTGCCTAACCCTTGGATCCAGTGATTCATCATATTTCTCAATACTACAACAAAGTCCGTCAGCCATTCTCTGTTCAATGGTCTTAAAAGACGGCATTTCTCCTAAATTTGTTGACGATTTCGCCAAAGAAATGAAAGTCGATCTCATTGGAACCCTATGTGCCGTATTGTGTCCCAAAATTCCTTCTCATTTATTAAATGACTGTCCGTCTGAGTTTGTCTTAACCGAGTCATGTCATCCCGCTCTTTGTGAGCTCATTGAAGTCCATTTAAGAGGTGACAAAAAACCAAACCTCGAGTTGGAGTCACTTCTCATTCAAAACCATTTCGACGACGGAATGGATTCACAAAACGATTCATTTATTGACGAAAAAGTTCGAAACATTGATTTAATTCATTATTTCAATAATAGAAGTCCTATTTTAGTGGAACTCATGAAACTCCTGAGACTAATCAAAGGTGACATCAAATCGATGTCAGACTTTAAATTCAGACAAAATTCTCCACTTTTTAAATGGATTGAAATCATTAAATTAAAGTTTGGTTGTGTTCCACAGACCGACATAACATCTGTATTGTCGTTAGCCTTCTTCCCGCGGTTAGTCGCGGGACACAGTATTGTAATGAAAACCTTAGAACAACACGCGATTAAATCAAATCTTTTAGAAATTTATGATCTCTTCAAATATATTGACTCTAATAATGACATCAATAGTGAGTCGTCTTTTGATTCGAGCAATTCTTCTTTCAAAACATTAAGAAATGCAGTCCTTTCGCGGTTAGCAATAGAACAACAGGAGGTTAAATATGCGCTTCAAATCATTGGTGACGTGCAGACCAAATGTGATGTTGTAATTGAATTGATTGATAGCTTCGATGGCTTTGATAGCGCCTACAACGCCATCAGAACACTTAAGTGCTGTTTATGGAGTTTAACGGATGAAATTCCTGCACAAGATATGACTCGATTCAAAGAACGCATAAACTCTAAGATAAATGAAATCGAATTTTATTCAAAAATCGGTCACTTGACTGGTTTGCACTCCTGGAGGGACTCTAAGCATAACTTGAATGGAATCGATATCTTAACAATCATTAAAACTAAACGAAAGTATTCGATGTCTATCGACTGGTTTAAGATCAAGAATTGGGAAACAGAAACAACTGATTTACAGTACGAGCTCTTAATACTCGCTTATTGTGAACAAAATGATTTGTTAGCTTTAAATCAAACACTACTGACACTCGAAGCCAATGAAACGAATTCGCTTTCATTGATTGGAAAAGTATTAAATATTGCGCAGAATTTTGATTTAAGACTTTTCTTAATTGAGTTTATTTTAAAACATTATTCAAATCGATTGAATAGCTTTCAAATCGATTATTACAATAATTACTCGAAAGGCATTGAATTAATTAAAATACTGAACGAAAAGATTAGAATGAATTACATTAATATAATCGCAAAACCAATGCTTATCGTCGAACAAATGCTAATGAATTTAGAGTACGAGGCGTTAGAGGAAGCGATTAAGACATTGACTTTCGATCATTTACTCGAAATATACTCACAAAAAGCAGTAGAGATTCAAATCTATGACATTCCCTCAGTTGGCACTTCCAGTACGTATTGACACCTTTTATACAATAATTATCTAACGTTTACTCCAAACACAGTTATATCTGACGCCACATTAATTTCCTCGACTATAGTGGAGACCAAACCTCCATATTTTCTTATGCCGGACAACATTCCTACTAAAGATCAGTGGATCCCAGATTCGAAAGTAACCAATTGTATGCTTTGCAAAGTTGAAAAGTTTAGTATGGTATGTATGCCTACCCGTTCACTCTTTTATTAGTTGTTATTAGACTGTATTATATTTCCGCAAATTATAAAAAATAATTTTATATTTAGTTAAACCGAAGACATCACTGTCGCCGATGCGGTCGAGTTATTTGTGGAACTTGTTCTCAGAATACTTTACTAATTCGTGAAATAACCCCCAATTCTTCGGTCAGAGTATGCGACGAATGTTATGTTCAAACGCAACGAAATAATCGCAAAGAAAGTACTGTTAGTGAGAATTCTAGTCACAAAACAACTGATTGGGTCTTAACCTCTGATGACTTACAAAACGATTCGATTCGAATGGAATTCTATTACGATTCGGCTCCCAGTGTTTCCTTATGTCTCGCTTTACTTAAGTTACATTCAGATAAGAACCGGTGCTGTAAAGTGATTGTCGACTTAATTTGCAAACCATTACTCGAGACAGTGGTGTCGAGTCAAGTAGACTACGGTCTTGTCATTGGAATGATTAGGTCTTTGTTGGTCTCCACGAGAATATCAATGGAAGAACAAAAGTCTGAATCAATAGATCAGTTGAACTTCTTATTGGATCGATTGGATGTGATTCGAATGTTAATTAACTCTAATTGTAATACAAAGGAAATCATATCATATGCTCTTTCGAGTAATGATAACTCAATTTTGAGACTTCAGGAAAAACTCATTGAAATGGAAAGGTTTGAGTTGGCCCGAGATTTGGCCGCAAAGTTCGGTCTCGACTCCAAATCTATTTCGAAGACATGGGCTTTCATTTGCCTAAAACACTCCCAATTCGCTGAAGCGAGGGATAAGTTTAGACAAGTGTTTGATATTAATAGAACAGCAGAAGGAAATCGAATTCTAGAAAATATTATTAATGTTTTATCGAAACGCAAGTATTGGTCCGACTCTTCTGTGCGCGAAAACTGTCTGAATATCAAAAGAGGAAAATTCAATCCCAATGATTCAAATACTACCAAATTTTATACCGATTCCAATGATTTGTTAGCAATGAATCCAAAAGTTTTCAATGAAATTATGTATTATTTGACAGAATATGGAACCAATGAAGACGTCATCAAATTCTATGTAAAGCATTCGATGTGTAAACAAGCGATTCATCTCTTTCTCAACGATAAGCAAAATATTTCGAATTCGTATTCAAATAATTTTTTTATTAAAGAGATGTTTATGCCTTCACTCAAACGGGGGTTTCTCTCATCACTGCTCAATGAACTGAAAACATGTAATCCGGGATTGAATAGAGTTTGGAAATATCTATTAACTACTTGTAAATACTTGAGCTCTAATAACATGTTCAATGTGTTGCATGTACTCCAACTGTTTATGAGGGACTACTTGCGCGCTGCCATCACTCAAATAAACTGTTTCTTTTTGAGTCCTCCCGCAACTGATTATATGGAATTGAATTATCGTATCGAAAGTCTTCAAATGGCAAAACAGCACTGCACTGATTACTTGAACTTCAATCCTAGTAATTATCGCACGGGATGTCTTATAATGGAAAGGGAAGAAGTGAAGAAACAAATCCAAAATTTGAATTTACAAATCGATATCACAAAGAAATTCAGTGAAAAACGATTTAAAGGCTTTTTACCCATTGATCTCTACTCTGATAACGAAGATATAATGCAATACAAAAGCCCCCCAACTATTCTCGAGCACAACAAAGCGCGCAAAACAGAGTTGACTGCTTTGGTTATTACATCTTATGGATCGCAAATTGTGGAGGGATTTACTGTCGCGCAAAACATTATAAAAGTATTTTTTTTTGTTTTGTATTTTATTTTTTAATACAATTATATCATAGGATCACAAACTGGATTCGGCGCAAGTGTTTCGACTCGCGGGGAGGGCTTTAGTCAAAACACAAAAGATTAATGTAATCGAATCGATATCACAACTATTGAAATGCATTCGTGTCTCAACTCTTGTGGACAACACATTATGTGATGATGTGGTCGGCGCTTGTGTTAGGAGTTGTTCTGATCCAACACTTATCGAACCACTCATTATGTTGTTGTCAAACGATATCAATAAAATCGATGCCTATATTCTCACCGGAAAACTGAAATCTGCGTATATTTTAGCCATTAAACTGAACAGAGAAACAGATGTGACCCGAGTTCTCGAGGCCTCCATTCGAGCCAATGATAAACAAATAAAAAAGATATGCGAATTGTGGCTCAAGAAGAATATTAAGTCGTTTGACAACAAATGAAATTTATTTTTTAAAGAAATAAAATTATTTTTAAAATCAAATCTTGTATTAAAATTTTGTCAATAAATATACTGTCATTTTTGTATTACTGTATAACTACTGTGACTCAAAAATTGTAAGCAATATCCGATAACTTATATTCCATTTGTGTTCTCGACGCGAGTGTTGGAACAGATATTAATATTATTGTGTAATGAATTTTAGAAAGAGTTTTAGAATTTAGTAAATATTTATTTATATTAAATTATAGTAATTTAAACTATTGTTTGTTTGCACTTATTTTTTCTGTTTGCAGCACTTTATTATGAAGTCTTCATAGAGTATAAAACCTTTTACTTAAAATAATTTCATGAGTTGAATAAAATACAGTATAAAAGCCAGAGGGGATGATATAGGTGGGGTATTTTGAAAACTCTGTGATTTTGCAGAACGCTCTTTTTGCAATGGGGGGAAAAATAAGCAAATTTGGCAAATTGTCTCACAAAACTACAGTAAAACACTCGACCCTACCCCTCCCCCCGAAATACCCCCTCTGTCATTTCCGAGTCTGGTCATCCCTGGTATACAAATATTTGTATAAGGACTCAAAGTAGTGGAATGTTAAGTTTACAGTTTACACATTTCTCATATACCTGTACTGTAGACTACTGTTATTAGTAGTTAATAAATAATGACTAATTTGTTATATGACTAAACGCTTTGCACTCATTATAGCTCAAAAGTCTTATTGAGTGAAAAAACTATTATACTTTCGAGAACCTTGGACAGCTCAACTGTAACCTGGTTTTCCCTTTACTCATCGGTGTTGGGCTCAGACGCACTCAATTGAAAACAGCCCACGGGAAAAACTAAGAAAGGCATCGGTCCTATAAATTCTCAGCTCATTACTTGCCCCCCACCTACACTCATAGGTATAAAAAACTTACCTGTAATTTAACATGTACATGTTGCATAGGGGTTCCAACATTCTATCATTCTATGAAAGAAACTATACCCTTCCCCTAATATTGTAGATAGAAGTTAGTAGAGTTGGTAGAATGAGGTGTTTTTTTAAACTGCTCACTTGTGTGGTTACCTTAATAAAAATAATAACTCATAGAAATAATTGACACTGTATAGTTTCTATAAAGAATTTTGTGTGATCTGTGCGTTACAACTATGACGTGAGGTTTACTTAAAATTTATACTCAGATTATTTAACTTAAATTAACGGCAAATCTTATTTTAAAAAGTAAAGCACGAGTTAAGTGGTGTTAAACAGTTTAATTATTATAAACTCACAAAAATATAATTTACATAAAATTTAAATAAATTTTGTTTTCATTGATTTTATTAACTCTTTAGACTTAGCGGAAAAAAGTTTGTTTTCTTCAGATAATAGAAATGTCATCAAATAGTGATCAGCAAACAGTTGAACGAGAAGTCATTCGACTGCTCTATCAGTTATTGTCCAAATGGGATAAAGTATTGGAATATACCGATGAAATACTTCGCTCAATAGCTAACAAATACAAAAACCCACAAATGTTTTCTGTATCTGAAGAACAAATAAGAATGTCTTCGAGTAATCAAAGCAATAATGAATGCATACAATCGATACAAAAGAAATCTTTGGAAAAATCAAATGAAAAAAGTAATAAAACCAGTAATGAAAAGCCTAAGAAGAATAAAAGTGAAGATAAAAGCAGTAAAACTGTTGACAAAAAGACTTCGAAGAAAAAGTCAAACAAAAAGAAACAGAGTTTTGGAGAAGAATTGGAGGAAAACTTTACTAAATTGGATGATATTATTGATTATTATATGGATTTGAGAACAAGAGCCTTCAGAACAGTTGTAAGTCTTGGAAAGTCTCACAAATCAACCAAAGATGTGAATCGAGAGATGAAAGACGTTATCGAAAAGTTTAACCGATTTAATGATTAAATAAATTAAAATTTTTATTCAAATTTTACGTCAAGTAATGACTTAATAGTTAATTGATATTTAAATTTATCGATTTTGACGGGAGTTCTGCCATAAAAGTGTATAAGTTTTATATTTGATAGCATTACAAACCCATTGTCAGAGAATTCTCCGTCAATATCAGAGTCAAGTATAAAATCTAACCAAACAAATAGTGCAATACTATCCGACTCTAATATAATGTCATAGACATAGTTTGGGGGAGTATTGTGGGGTCCTTTAATAGAAGTAATCGTTATATTCGGTCTTTTCATGAATCCAAACGATTCGCGCAATGCATTTAAAAACAAGAAATTATTTGAATACCACTTGTGTTGAGTATTTTCGACACTCATTTCAATCAAACATTGATATCTTTGGTCACAATTCGCTGAATTCAATATATTTGACATTAAATTCTGGTAAACAATGGCCGCAGAAATACTTTTTGTAGATATGATTTCATTTATCTCATAAACTGGTCTCAAAGAGGACCACTTGAATACCTTAATCGACAAATTTAACTGCAATGAGTCCAAGTAATCGTCGCGAACTACCGCAACCTTAAATACATTATTGTCCTCAAAGGGCACAACCAATAGATTCTCAAACATATTCTTAGCAAAATAGTGAGACATTTTCCATTTGCCCCCAAACTCTATCGAAGACCAGGTAGGCGCCTGCCATATATCGTTTAGCTGCCAATAAAGTGCTCCCATTGTGAATCCGTAACCATTTTTAGGATCAATGGCACGATTTCGGCGATAAAATTCGGTTTCAGTCTTAAGACTCATCGCGTGTGCTATTTGTGACAAATATATAAAGTCATCCAATCTCTCACTTCCACCACTGACGGGTAGTTTCATATAATTTGCGATCAAATCTGAAATCTCTGAGTTTCCATTCGTGTGATGTTGTCTTTGACTCATAGCTTCACTTAATGGATACCTAAGATCTGAAGAATTGACAACTTTTGAAAGCGATTTAAGAGAAGGAAATGATTGAAATCCGTATTCGGACGCATATTTAGTGCTCGGGTATATAGTCCAGGACCAGGCATCGGTGCCGTAGTAATAAAAGTGAACGTCACCGAACCGATTATCCGAGGGATTACTTGAAAGCCAGTCTTCTTTGATGGTCTCGAGTCCATTGGAAGGACTAGACGTGAGATACGGTCGCGAAGAGTCTTCTCTCAGAATGTCTTCTCTGATGTTTTCGACATAAAGTTTTATATAATCTTTTTTATAAATTTTCTTTAAATAAAAAATTAAAAATAAGTGTTCGAATCGTTAGTATTATTAGTTTTCCCACCGAATTGAGCCAAATCTCGGGCCACCAGAACTGAGCCAATGCCGCCTCGTTTTCGTTGTTTCCTTAATTAGAGTGAATAAAGTTATAAAGTATTTCAAAGAAAAAACTAAAGGATACAAACCGGCCCACAGAGCAATAGAGGGATGATGTTGAAGGCGCCGCACCTGTTGGGTAACTTCTGTATTGACTGAAGATAAAAATTCTTCATTTGTCGGATAGAGAGCACAGGCAAACATGAAGTCTTGCCAAATGAAAATTCCCAATTCGTCTGCGATTTCATAAAATTCATTGGACTCATATATACCACCTCCCCATACCCTCAACATATTCATATTTGCTTCTTTAGTCGATTGTAATAAATGTCTTATATATTCTTTAGTTAGCAGTTCGGGAAACACGTGAGCGGGTATCCAATTGGAGCCTTTGGAGAAAAAGGGTACTCCGTTTACTTTAAAATAAAATGTCAAACCATTTGGTTGTATCGGTTCTTGAATTAACTCAATAGTTCTAAAACCAATTTTTATAGTTTTTGAAAAACTTTCTTCAGTTGTACTCAAAATAGTTTTCAGTTCGTAAAGCATTTGTGATCCCATGCCGTTTGGAAACCACGAGTGAATCACTATCGAGTCATTTATCGGTATTTCAACAATAAATTTTGCGCTTCCATCTAATGTTGGGGTAAATTGAACTACTCTTCTAAATATGATAACGTCATAAATGAAAAACTCAAGTAATCCTTCGAAAGTAGAATTATATATAGATTCCAAATGAATGGTTGTGTTTAAAATCCATTTATTACTGCGAGGAATGGTTTCCACCAAAATATCTCTAATTATTGCCGAATCAAACGCTTCGATTTCAATACTTTTCCAAACTCCTTGTGTTGGAAATGAAGGGCCCTGTAAAACAATCGAATTTTAAGACTAGTATTTAGCATAATTTTTTACTTAGCGTAACAATGTCCAATACCTACCCAGTCCCAACTGAACGAGGCCTGCATTTTACGAATAAAATTCGAGTGTAGTTCTCCTCTCTGTGCAAAAGGCGTTG
>JAQGCF010000025.1:0-18994 GCA_034699405.1 Hermanniella punctulata | reverse complement strand
GTAAAGTTCACTTATTTAAAGCTAACTCTCAGTTAGCGCTGCTATTAATGGTTATGATTAATATCAATACTTTACTGTGCTATTAGATAGCGGACAATCTACACATTAAGTTATTTTATGTCCTGATCTATAGTAGGATTTGTGATAAAAGAAATTTTGATACATTCTTGTGGGCATTATTGAATCAAATTATTACACATTTCTAATGATTTATAAATTAATTATAAGATATATATAATACAGTAAGTCCTTAACAGTATATTATAGAGTATTAATGTATTTGTCTTCCAATCATATGTTTGACCACAAAAAACATTATAAGAAAAATGCGAGTAATATATCAATACTATTCTCTATGTATAGTAATGAAACCTCGGGTCAAATATTGTTTGAGTTTTTACATCAAATTATTCTAATTTATGCACTCAGAGAGCTATTCGGTTAAATCAAATTCTCATATCTTAAACAATAAATAATAAGAAATATAAAAATTATTCTAAAAAATGCAAAATATTTCGTGATTTATGCCTTAAATCAATAATAATTTCTTAATCTATACTTTTTTGTATCTTATTGTCCGTCCATTTATTGATTTATTTACTCTTATTTTAATTTGTCTTAAATGATATGTTTTATTATTAAGAGTTTGATTCAAAAATTTTGAATTTATTATAATTTGCGAAACACTATAACACAAATTGAAGACTTTGAAGACATTCGATTAGCTCTCTTTGCATTCACTTTATTCAATATAACGTTATTATGTATTAAATTAATATAAGAGATAATTGTAATTATAGTAAACCTAATGAAAGCCTTAATATTATCATAACTTCTAATATATTATTTACTGTAATTCTTAATAACAAAACAATTAATATATGAATTATTGGTGTTTTTATTTCTTAAATCATTGAAATAATTGATAATTTTTCATTGAAAAAATAAAAATATAAATGAATTAATTATTTTTGAAATTTTATTTATGATATAATTACAAGTATTCGATATTTCGATTTCAGTAAAGTTTTCAAAAAAATGACAAAATTATGGGAAAATGTAATTTAAATAACGTCTAAATCCTGTACATAAGTGTCCCACTATTTTCTGACTTATCCATTGCAAACGTAGGACTAAATACAGCAGTAGAGACAGATAAGTATATGTAAGTGATATTTGTTGTATTTTATTGCAATAATTCTAAACAATGGGAAACAAAAAGTGCAAAAAAAGGGAAATTTTGCAAATATTAATCATTTGTTTCTTTATATTAATATTTCAAAGATTTGTGAAATTTGAAGCCAAAACACGGGTCTATAGTATGACTTAGCCATTAGTTAACTATTGAAACAGTAAATTATTCGCTGTTTTATCACTTTAAACACAAATCACTGGTATATTATAACTTACACTAATATCAAACAAAAAAATACTTATAACTAAAAATGGGTTTAATTGCGACTAAAAAATGCTAAATATTATTATACTTATAGGTTATCGCAGAGTAATGTAAAGCAAAACTAATCAATTGCTTACAATTGACAGAACATAGAAATAACTAAATTTAAGTATTTTTGTATTTATTTAAAATTGCGGGCATTTGTCTGAAAGGTCAGAAAATGGTGGATCACTGGGAGTACAATTTGGAGAATTTGTATACTTTTTAGTTATTATAATAAAGAGTTTTTGATTACTACTTTAATTACATATAGAATATTGTGGTCTATATATACCGTAAGTTCAGCGAAAATAATTGCAAATAAAACTGTAATAAAATAAAAAATATCTGAAATAAATCAATCAATTAATCAGTTGTTGAGTTGTATCCAATGGTAGTCCAAATCACAGATGTGTTTAGTATTTGTCTTAATTTTGTCTTAAAGATGTTAAATGTGACGTTTGCTTATATGGACCAACAAATGAGTTAAAGTAGCGGTCGTTGAGTTCAATGAAAATATGAAACATTATTACAAAATGAAATTTAAACCGAAGTTCTATTCGTATAACACTTTTCAAACGTCTATTTGTTCTTAATTTCTATTGAATTCTTAACTTCTGTTTTGATGATTAAATGATTAGTGATTAGAAGAGTCGGGATTTCTAAGAGTTTCGTTGAGAATGCGTTGAAGTCTTTCGTTATCACATCTCAACCGAGTGTTCTCTTCGGACAACTTTTTGATCTCTTGTTGGAAAATGTCTGCCTTTCGGGCGAAGTGTTCCTCGAATTCAGTTCCGCTGTCGTTGTCGTTAACATCACTGGAGTGTTCGGTTTGCACTTCACTATTACTGGTAGTCCTGGGACTGGCCTTTGACTCTTTGAGGCGCTTTTCGAGATCTTCGACGCGGTCTTCGAGTTGGAGGTACTCCTGAACCAACTCATTCTTATTCATAGAGTTAAGTCTCTCTGCGTGTATGTTGTCGTAGGCCTCGTGAAACTGCTGTTGGAGGTAATCAGACTCGTCTTCAGGCGAACTATAGAAGTCGTCGTCATTGTTGTCGTTGTCGTCATTGCGTCGAATGCGTTGAATACGTCCGCGAATGGCCTCGAAGTCGATCTCTTTGTCGCAGTTGTGGTCATTCATAATGAATTGTGTGGTATTATATGGGGCTAATGGTTGTCCTCCTCGTTCCACAATCTTCATCTGTCTCTTCACGTCGTGTCCCGAACCCTCACTCCACTGGAATTTCTTCGTTCTCCACATTTGCCACTTCTTCCTCTTCTTCGAACGTCGAGTTCGTCTTCTCTTCACTTCCTCTTTGTGTCCACTTTTATGAAGTTCTGACACATCTTTAGACAAATTGTTGTCATTATCGCAAACAATCATTTCATTATTGTTAGAATTCAAAGTGTGCGCCAAATCTTGTTTTTGCCAAAACTCGTTCACTGATTGGTTGAATCGAGTATTGCTTTCATCGACATTAGGTGTGGTCTCAGGTATTACTAACTCTAAATTCATTTTATATCAATTAAATCCAAGAATTTGTAATAAATTGTTTACAAATCAAAACAAAATCGATTTAAATTCAATATAAGATCAAAACAATTCAGATTAGGTCCAGAAGAATACCAAAAAAGCAGATGAGTTGACACGTATTTCACGCATTTGTTCATTACTTCCAAATCTCTATAAAATATAAATTATTTGTTATATGTTTTGCGCTTAACATACAATAGATGGCGAAACTAATGCTTGTATTCTATTTAATTGTAATTATATTTAAGCTTAAGACCGATTATCAGTGTTTTACATAAAATATTGTACATTTCATTTATACCGGTACTTGTTTAAGCTTAAGTTAATTCAGGGATTGCCAAGCATAGATTTTTCTAGTGGGGAGTGGAATTGGGGGTATGAGGTTTTATTGCAGTTTTGTGAGACAATTTCATCAATTTTTCTTATTTTTAGGGGGTATAGTGTTTTATTGCATTTTTGTGAGACATTTTTCCCCGAGCCTTAAGGGAAGTTCGAAAATACCCCTTACCCCCAAACTTGGTAATCCCTGAGTTAATACTTCTTTTGGATACTATTGAAAAATTATTGAAGAAAAAACACAATTTAAATCTGAAATCTGAAAATTTTATTATTTTTGTTGACTTTAAAGAATTTAATGGTTTAGATAAAAGTATACAAGCATATATTTATATCCATTATTTTTAAATTATACTTTTAAAGTAAATTACTCTGTTGACAATTTTTATAATATATTGCATGAATTCTAATTATAAAAAATAGTAAAAGTTAGCTCAAAACATGTTGAACACGAGTTTGTGAAATAAAATTTAGTTTTGTAAAAATTACGGACACTGTACCATGCCCATATTATGTTCTCTCAATTATTTGCTTAAAGTAATCCATAAATTAATATGTAACAGTTAAGCTTAAGACATAAATTGTAGTTTTATTGATTGTTAAAAAGTTAAAGCGAGTAAAATATAAAAATTAATTTTTTAAGTATAAAGTGGAATCAAAGTGGATAAATGCCATTAAATAAATATACAGTCATTCACAAAATGTGTAAGACTCGAATTTGTTTTTGAAAACATGTTATCAAAACAGGGTTGTTAGTAATTTTCAGTTTTTTGTTTGTATTTACCAAAATGTTTATTATTTTTTAATTTAATAAATTGTTAAACCAGCATGTGCACAAATTATACAAAATTCATTAAAACTTTTATGTGTTTTAACATTTAAAACTATTTGGTAAATCGTTAGACACGTATTTCAGAATTTGGCCAAATAATGCTTTGTTTTTCACAGTGAGATATTTGTTAATTAAAATATTGTTTTCTAAATTTGTCGTTAAATATTTTATATAAATAACATTCAATATTTGAAAATTATTTTATAAGTACTGTATATTGTAGAATGAATGGCATGGGTAGGTAATGAAAATAGTGAATATAAAAAATCTTATCCAATAGATTTAAAATCTTTTATTTATCACATGAATGACAAAGTTACTAATTGAAAGGTAACTGTTAAACAGTTATACAGTACATATTCAAATGCAATTTAATGTTCCTGAAAATCATTTTTAAATCTCGAGTAATGAGTGAGTATTTCAACACAGAGTAAAGGCTATTGTGCACAACTGTGATGTCATACTTAATCTATTGCTCTTTTCAAATATGACTACATATACTAGTGGTGACACACATAGGATATAGTTTATAGTATTACACTGTTTAGCATATGTTTGGTTCAGTATTGTTGCGAGTGTAGCGCATATATCACTCAAATATAGTGTTTTGTAATGAATAGAATGATTGGCAAAAACTGCAAATTCATTGAATAGAAGTGTTTTGTTTTAAACGCTATTAAACCATAAAATTTGAATCGAATTGAATTGAATTTGATTTATATTCAATACAAATAAAGCGAAGTAATGGTGAGTTCGGGAAGTAATGTGACTAAAAAGTCGAATCAAAGCGAACAAACTTTGGAAGACGTGGAGATGAAGTCAGTCGAAACAAATGAGACACAAAGCGAGACATCGAATCCGAAGACAGTCGTCGATTGCGATTCGTTGACCATTGAAGAGCTGAAAGAACAGGCGCGACAGATAGAGAGGTCGGTCTCCACCAAAGAGCCCCGATTTGTGTTAAGAGTTTTGAGATCATTGGCCACAACTCGAAAGAAATTGAACGCAAAAGTAATGCGAAAAATAATTAATGGTTTTTACACGCATTCAAACAATCAAAAAGAATCACTTCTTGTATTCATCGATGAGCCGATGGAAACCGATTCTGTTGGCCAACCATTTCGAGCAAAAGGCACGAAAAGCACTCATTTGCCACTTCTGCCCGAATTAGACGTTTATTTCCATCTTTTGGTTCTCTTATATCTCATTGATTTAGAACGACATCAAAATGTAAGACATTTTCGATTCTTATTTAACAAAAACTAATTTCGTTTGTCTTAAAGGCTGTCAAATGTTCGGATCAATTGATGCAAAAGATAACGCGTCAGAACAGACGAACAATGGATGTATTGGCCGCCAAATGCTATTTCTATCACATGAGATGCAATGAATTGACGGATCAGTTGAGTCGTATTAAAGGCTTCTTTCACTCACGTCTTCGAACGGCAACACTTCGTAATGACTTTGAAGGACAGGCAGTGCTTCTAAACTGTTTGTTGCGAATATACCTCCACTACAATCTGTACGAACAGGCGTCTAAACTGGTGTCGAAGTCGGTATTCCCAGAGGTCGCCTCAAACAACGAGTTCGCGCGATTCCTGTACTACATGGGTCGCATTAAAGCCATACAACTCGAGTATTCAGAGGCCCGTAAAAACCTATTGCAGGCCATACGAAAGGCTCCTCAACACAAAGCCCTGGGATTCAAACAAACGGTGCAAAAGTTGGCCATAACTGTAGAGCTGTTATTGGGAGACATTCCCGACAGAGCACTGTTTCGGGAGCCGACACTGAGACGACCACTCGCTCCATATTTTCAATTAACTCAAGCCGTAAGAACTGGTAATCTTCTTCGATTCAACGAAGTATTGGAGAATTTTGGCCCAAAGTTCCAGTCGGACCACACCTACACTCTTATCATCCGTTTGCGACACAATGTGATCAAAACAGGGGTACGAATGATAAACCTGTCGTATTCTCGCATACATTTGAAAGACGTTGCGAACAAACTAATGCTCGACAACTCTGAAGACGCAGAATATATCGCCGCCAAAGCAATCAGAGATGGAGTTATTGAGGCAACGCTCGATCACGAGAGGAGTTTCATTCAGTCCAAAGAGACTACAGATGTTTACTGTACGGCTGAACCCCAATCAGCGTTTCACCAACGAATTGCTTTTTGCTTAGATATACACAACCAGTCGGTGAAAGCGATGAGATTTCCGCCTAAATCTTACAACAAAGATTTGGAGTCCGCGGAGGTATTGAAAAAACCTTATATATTAAAAAATAAAGAAAAAAATCAATTTCGCAAAAGTTAATGACAGACAAGAATTCGAAGTTTCATAATATCTATCGTTTCTTCGCAGTCATAGCAGTCATTGTACTGAATAAGCCATAAGCCATATAACCATTTTTTGCGCTACTTTTTTATATTTCCGTTTCATGCAATTTATTGAACCCAATCCTAACTCTAAACTCAATTTTTTTGTTTATTTTTTCGTTTTCGTATTTTACTTATATAGAGAGTACTCTCTGTTTTCCTTGTATTCGATTAATGTTAAATCTTTTCACTTATTTTTTCTTTCAGACTCCGGTATAAAAAGTTTGTTACAATAAAATCGCTTTATTATAGTCGTCTCTCATCACATAATTGTCGCACTTTTTAACAATAATTTTCTGATTGAATGAAACGAATGTTTGATTTGTTTTCTAATAGTAATTGTATTTAAATAATAATTAATTATTTTTATGATTTGCTCATTAAAGTAGTGATTGAGTTATATTAGTTGTGAAATGTTTGCATTGTTTTGTGCTTAAATTGGTTGACAAAATGCAAAACTAGTTTAAATAAATTATTCCAGATTTGGATCTTTTGTTTTTATTAAGTATTAGTAATTTTTTGTTTATTCCTACCTCAACCTCACTCCTAAAGGTCTAGACTATAGAAATATGAATTTTATTTTAGTTGAATTCATCACTGACTCTAGTATTACAAGTCTAGAGTAGTAATGCATGACTTGTCTCATAGAACCTCTTCTCACGGCTACCTTTGCTAGTGTTTCGCCTCAATAAACAATATGTAATAACATTTTATTTTCATTAATTTTATTGTAATTGTGAAACATATAAACAAAACATTTAATTTAAATTATAAACTAATTGCTTGTATTAGCCTTCGCTCCATATATTGTCTTTGAGTCGCATTACTCTATGCTATACTATACTGTAAGGCCAATGGTTTTATTCTTTTCATATGAATGTCTGTCTGACATCCGAATGATTGTAATGAAAAAACATTTCAATGATAAGACTCTCGATGTCTGTCTAGACTCGAGACCGAAATGCATTCCGTTATTTGCTAACAGTTGAGAGTCACTACAGTCACTACAGTACCATATTTTCGAAATATTATTGCCGGAAGTTAAAAGTCCAAGGACTGAGTAGGATAAATGGTTATTACCATTTTTTATATCATTCCAGTCCAGACGTGTTTTAGTTGTGCATCACTCCAACACTTAAGGCAAGCGGTATTCCAATGCATTTATGGTTTCGTGTAAAATATCAATACGTTGTGTCTATGTCTTAACCAACGTGTATCGCCCAAACACTCTATGCTCGTATTGGCCCACTTTCTCTTCAGACAATTTATAGCTTAAAACACTTGTTGTAAAGGAGTTAAAAGAGTTGAGGAATTTAGACATAAATAATAGAATAGAGATTAGAAGAGAAGAATTGAAATCATTTTTTATTAAATAAACTTTTATTTATATAATTATATGTTTTTTATGTCTATTTTTCGTTGAAATTTAAGGTCAAATAGTTTGACTTTAATTTGCATTACTTGGCTATAGAGTTGTGTAAGTGTTACCGCATTTGCCAATACTATGATAGTAAGCCTTTAATGAGAATATGCTCATCAAGTATTTTATAGCGCCTATAAATTATGCAGAGAAGGACATAAAACTGCAATATTGAAAATCTTACGAATGCAAAACTTTAAAGCATTTCCATTAACGCTAACATCTATTTAAACAGTTTTTTATTCACTCGACTGTATAGTATGAAAATGAGAAACTCTTATAATTCTGGTCACACACTCCTGCTATCAATTCTTAATTTTTTGCGTAATATTTTATGCATACATTTTAAAACTCCCAAAACTTATTATTTTTTAATTCACTAAACTATTAAAACTTAGTTTGAATATTAATGGCTAAAAGTGTCGAAAATAAGTCAAATTACAGTTACATTACAAATACATATCTGAGTTTTACAAACTAACACAACATTCCGTTATATTCACACGAATTTCATTTTAATCTTTACGAAGTGTTGAATATTTTGTACTATATTTAGGACCGAAGAGAACGGGAACAACAAGACCTCGAATACGCTAAAGAGATGGCAGACGAAGACGACGATGGCTTTCCCTAAACCATTGTAAAATCACGAGGAAGTGATTTCATAAGACTTTAGAAAAATAAAATCACTTTTTTAATTGTTTTATGAAATAATTGTGAAAACAATAATTATTTGTAATTTTAAGCGTATTTTTTGCTGTTTTTTCATTAGATTGAAAGACAGAAAATATAATTATAATTCTTTTGATGATTAAAAAAAGGAATAAAAGGTTTTGTGATATAATTATTGGTTGCGAGGCCTCAACTGAAATATAAAACCCACATTTCAACTCTTCTAGTACTAGCAGTGAGCAGGCCTTCCCTACAGTTGCCATTAAATATTATGGAGGGCTGTCTGTCATGTCATGATTTCTTGCAATCAATAAAAAAGTAGTGAATGAAAAATAAAAGTCTCGTTACTCTCAATGTTTTACTGCATTGGACTCGAATCATGCCCTAAGAGTTTGTTTTGTTCACTCTTTAGTCAAAAGCAGACGGAATGAAAAAGAAAACAATATGTGTCTGACTTATAGAGAGGAGAAGGGATTCAGTATTTTTATATTTGTAAATCACTGTTCACTCAGTTATTAACAAAAAAATATTTAGAAAACTAATTGAAAATATTTTTTATTATGATTTCAAAACTAATCAATAATAATATGGAATAAAAACTTTAATCATTTGAAAAATCTCATTAAAATCACAGCTGAATATGAATTAAGTGAGAATTAAATATCAATAAAAGTATTGGGTATTCAAATGGTTTTGGGTTCAGTTTTGTTATTTTAGTTTTTTCTCTCAAACTCAAAGTTTTTCGTTTTTGTTTTCAACACAAGTTTTTTATAATTCTTAGAAATTTTTTACTTTTATTTTTTTCTATCAAACCTTTCAATTCAATCAAAGATTAGGAAAAAACAGATTTGAAATTTAAAAACACATGACTTTTAATCGATTGGAAAACTCGAATTTCGCTTTTTCTTATTTTTCAATTCTTTGGTATCTGTTCTCAAGGCATTCAATACTTGGTTGAAAACAGGTCTGAGTGAGTGGTTTTTTATTACCGTCAATAATATGCCGAACACAGAGAGTACTGCATAACTGGTAAAATTTTTTATATTTTAATGTTCGGAGAATACGTGAAGGTTTCGTGAATTAATTTTGCTTATAATGACTATAGAATCCTATCTTTTACTCATTATTTATAAATATTTGAATTGAATTTTAGTTTCCTTATGATAGGCGATAGGCTTGTGATGAAATAACGATTATAACACTGTAGTTATGACTCTGTAGTTGACTTTGAATAATGAATAAAAATAAGAATATCAATGTTCAGACACTCACTATTATCGCATAATTACAATTACTTTTTTGAGCGGATTTTTCATTTTTCTAATTCATTAATTTATTTATTTCCTTCACTTTTTATATCCTTGACTTCATTTATTACATATATATTGCAATAATATTCCAAAACTATATAATTAGCATTTGATCTAAGTTTTAGGTTTACTTTTTCTCTATTTTAGTTTACATGTATGGAGTTTTAACTGCAATCATTACGTCATTTTCATAGAATGTACTGTATATTATAAATATTATGTATTCCGCAAACACCAATAGTAATTACCATTGCTATTAGAAATTAGTATAAATATATCAGTGTTTTTATAACTGATTATTATAAGAATAGCTAACACTGCCATTTCGTTCAATTAAAATGCAAATATAAGTGAAGTTTAGTTTAGTTTTGATTTATTCAATTCAATTAAATTTAATCGCGATTATGAGCTGATGCGGAGATTTAACTTTAAACAACTTTAAAATATTCTTTTTCATCAATACTTTTTCGGGATTTATGAAAAGATCATAAACTTTATTATCACTTATCAAACTATACAAATCTAATTAAAATTTATAAAAATTAATTTTCTATATTATTTTTTAAATAAAGTCTAATTTTTATTAATTAAGTAATTGTTTAAAAGTAATTTGAAGTATATTTTTCACAAAATTAATTTTCTATAATATCTTCTTTTTAATAATTATTATAAACTCAAAGTTAACTCTAAAAAATTTACTATTATTTTGAGGTAAAAACAAATTTCCGTTTAATAAATTATCGAAAGTATTTTTAATTTCGGTACATTAGAGTATATTTTTGAAATATATTGAAATATTTATGTTTTAAACTACTTGTACCGTAATATTTACTATCATTATGTAAATGATTAGAATTAGAAAATTAATTCCTTAAACATAAATATAATTTATTATATAAAGATTATGTGTTCAGATTTTTCCGAATTCCTTGCGCTTAATTAAAAAACATTTGCATTTATGCAGAAAAATCAAAAATAAAAACACAGAAGTATTTGACAGTATATTTATCCGGATTGCAAACATCTTAAACAATTTCTATATAGTTTGCTATACTCTAATTTAATTCTATATATTATTATACAGTACTTCAATATCATTGTCTATTAATTAATGATTTGTTAAATTATGTGATAATCAATAAATTAGAAACGAATTATATTTATTTAGGATTTCTTCTGATTTTATTAGACAGCTATTGATTTCGATAATTAATGGAATTAAACAAAAGTCTTATAATTAAGTCTTCTTTAATTAAAGAAATCAGTAATTGTTGTAAATCTGTGTAAATAGCATTGTATTGAAGAACACATTACTTGCATCGAATATATTTCTTACATCACTTACATGGAGTAACTTTGCATTTCTTATATTATTTTGTCATTAATCCTATTTATTAAAGATATTCTGTTAAAGATATCATTAAATGAAAGAATTTTATGAACTTTAATATTGTTTTTCAATATTTTCTTTGTTTGATTTGTTTAAAAAAGTGAAAATATTGAGAGTAAATGAATTGCAAAAAGTTAATAATTTGGAGATAAGTTTAAAAATTGGAAAAAATAGTATTTAGTTTTTGTTTTTGTAAAAAATAAATTTATTGATTACAGTTTTATGACAAAAGAGGAAAACGGTTAGGTTTGACATAAGATGATCGATATGGGTCTGATATGGCTTTGTTAAATGCAATCCATTTCAGTTGAGCCGCTGATAAAACTCCCATCAGAACACTGTATATCACATTTTGATACCAACCCTTTATATACAAATCCCAGAGAAGCGATGCTTTTATGCAAATGAAGTAGTAGTTCCCCAACACATCACTCGTAGCTGTATCTCAATCTCGAATGTCTTTTTTATGTGTCACATACCCTCTACTCTGCTCTACTCTACAATACACAGTATTTTTATTTAGCCTTAAAGCTCATCAGTTTTAGATTTGGAAATACAAAAACTTTTTTGTCTTTACTTTTATGCATTTCCCACGATTTTGTACAACCCTTTTATATGTTATGTAGTACTCTCTCCCATGGGTCTCAGTGCCACTATTGCCACTATTGCCAACTAAATATGAATATCTTCTTATAACAGTATGTGTGGTGTAGGATAGAAGTTACCAGTAGTAGTGCTACAACTTTTTTATTTTATAAAAATTGTGACGACTGCGCGTATAAATTAGTCCCTACCCTATAGGGGGACATAACCAATGTTGTAATACTACTCCACCTCCATTAAAGTCTCTTCTCGGCTAATCTAATACTTTTTTGCCCATCCTTTGATGCCTTTGATTCCTTTAATGATTATTTTTCTCTGGTAGGGACGGGTTATGATCGACTGAGCCCTTGGGTAAACGTCCTACACTTCGCTATATGAGAGTAGCACTTAGTGATGATCTGCGCCTTACATATCTTGTGTTTATCATCATTTGTTTCTCTAGTTTTGTAAATATTAATCGGAAATAAAACTTAGTTTTACTACAACTTTATGTGTGATATATTTGGCCTCAAATTATGTCAGTTATGACCGTTTGTCGACACATAGACTTATTATTAATGTCGTGATAACATTGTGACAGATTATACATATATTTTTGCACTTATTGTAAATATTATGATATGATATGATATGCGGTAAGTTTTCATTCAATTTTTAATCACTCATTTTTCGTTCAAAACTTGTTTTACACATAACTATTAAGATATAAATTCATGTATTTCTCTAATTATATATTTATCATTATTTACGTGCCATCAGATAAAACTATAAATGCTTTCATTTTATAATATCTGCTTTTTTCCTCATTTTTAAAATTAATCTCACTTACAGTGAACTTTTTATTAATTAAATCCAAACTCTTTACTCAGTCTTTATTCGTGAGTTTTCAATTAAAATGTGAACCAAATGCCAGTAAATGAATTCATTTAATTATATTATTTTGGATTATTTTTATTTGTCGAATAAAAACAACTCATAAAAAGTTGTGATAAATATTTAAAAATAAGTTTATCTTTTATTTTATAGTTCTCTATGAGTTTAAAGTTTAAAAGTTACAAATTTTGAAAATTCAAAAGTATTCAAAAGTATTCAATAATGTGAAAAGTAGTTTAACAAAGAGATGGCACATCAGTCGCTTTGACACTCAAATCTTTTGTCTCTTTGAATTGCTTTACTTCCACTTTCATCTGTATTTCATCCACTAATACTCATCTCTGACAAACACTTTAATATGAATTTTGATTATTCTTTTAATTTTATATTTTATAATAATATTTTGTATAAAAATTGTTTGCAATTATGTATAACTATCTCATATACCGTTACTGTAGTTTTGAATAAAATAAAATTCAAAAAAACTTCATAAAAATAATGAATGATTTAAAGAATTGATTTCAATATTTCATCGATTGTTTGTTTTGTTGATATTTATAATGATTTGCTTACAAATAATGTTTACTCTCCTCAGAGTTTTTTGAGTTCAATTTCTACTTTTTTATGTTTGAGGGGCTTTTAGTCAATAGCTTGTATGGTATGCTTTGCTGTAGTTATAGCTCTATTGTGCAGAAGAGCCAACTTTTATGTGCTTTAGATGTTAGAGCATTGGTGATAGCATCGAAGCGCTGTACTGTACAGTACTTAATATAAAGTGTTGTTCGTTAATCGATTGGCTCTCTCGCAGAAGCAGACATTTTGTACACTTTGCTAAAGAAATGAATTTGGATAGTATCTACCTGTATATAAAAAACAACCCTTTATTTTGTACCCCCAGTTATACAATTTGAGGACATAATAAGTAAGATAAGTGTAACCCTTTCAACACTATAACTTTTATCGTCAAATTTCTCATTGGGGCTTAAATTGGGGGACTTTTTTATGCTGCGAAGGGTTTGTTTTTTCATTACATAAAATTACTGTCCATTGATATGCGTTAGTGTAACCCTACTTGCATACAATGGGTAATTCTCAGTTTCATCCATTGCATCGATGCGCAGGCCTTACATTGTAAGCATTAATATAGTGTGCTTTGATAGTGGCACAACCACCTGATTATCCATTCCCGGTTCTCGGCGACAAATGAAGGCTTGTACGTACTTACGGTACTTGTTATACTTGATTCTACGTGTTTTCACTCACTGGTGAAACCTATGACAGCTCTTTATAAAATTTTTTGTCGTCTTTGACGTAATACCAGTGAATGTGAATTTACAAAAATAGAAATATTTAGAGAGTTATAGAAAGAGAGAAAAGAGTGAGAGAAAGTTTCCCATAACCTGAACCACAGCCAATAAAGTGGCGAATTTCATAATGTTAAGTATTTATGGTATTGTGTTCAAAGCGGCGGTATTTAAAAAGTTTTTTCCTAAAAAATTGTTAAAAAGTTTGCTGAGAATTGTACTGAACGTAAAGATCGTAAAGACATGTCGTATTGAGCGCTGATTTGCTGCGAACGCCTTTACTCTAATCAACATAATTGTGTTGCAAAACTGCATCATTTGCATCGAGGCATTCAGGCATTGGGCGCACATTCGCTTTTACTGCATTGCATTAAAATTTTTTTAAAAGTAAGGGAATTAAGTGAAAATATTCCAACCAATAACAGTCGCGTATTCAGTGTCTCCAACTGTTATTGCCTTTCATTTCTGTCGCATAACAAAACGTTCGCCATTATTATGGAAAGAGATTATATGTCTGTCGTTTGTTCGAGTGCTGCTTCGATGCCATCGAATACAAGCGTCACACCCAATATGAGAACTTCTTCAGGTGCTGCGCCTCCACTACCCAACCAAACTGGTCCTCTTCAGTCTGGACCACCACATCATCACTCAATATCGGCTGTTCAATGTCTGGCCAGTCGTATATTGAGTAGAAATGCTAATGGAACAAGTAAGTCTATGGCACCTATCCTTTACTATCCTATGCTATGCATCGCCATTCCAATACTCCACTACTCCTTAAAGAGCGCTTCTTTGCAATACATCACAAACTTAACATTGGGTTCTCATTATTTAAGCTACAAATTCAAAAGTTTTTCGTTCATATTATTCGATATATTGTCTCAAATTTTGTTTACATTTATTTCAATTATTCATTAATTTATTGTATCATTGAATTGCTTTTGTTTCAATAATGCGATAACTCTTTGATTGTCTTCAGTTAAAAGTATAGCGATTTTCTACTAAATAACCATTTTTGTAATACTCGTGCAAACCATTAATAGAGAACCGTATTATTCCCTTTATTTTACATTGTATTGTATTCTTATCGAATCTTATGGTTCACTTTTGACTACCAATTGAATTGTATTATCAATTTATCAAATAATTGCTTTATTTAATTGGTTTCATATCTAAAACTAAAGACTTAACAAATACTTTGAATGATGGAATCTAAAAGGCTCTAGAAAGTAGTTATACAGTATACTACTAGTGTTTAGGTAGATTTCAAGTTTCTAATTAACGCGCGATATAATGTATATTAGTTTTATTGGCAAATATGTTAAATAATGGGAATTTTTCTTTAGATAATTATTATATTTTATTTTATTCGATCACTATTTCCATAGCAACGAATTATGAATAAAATCTTACTTTAATTGTCCAAATGAGCGAAAATTATAAAAATTCGTCTTAATTATAAATATTAGTAAATCGTAGTAAGAGTTGCAAAACTTTACTAAAATATGTTTAGAAAATATATGAATTTTTTTAATTGTTGGAAAACATCGTTCGATATTGAATTCATTATTTTTTGCTTGTATTACAATTTATAAGAATTTTATTTCATATATAAATTGCATTCAATATAACGAATATATTAATAAATATTAACTTTGAAATATTATTTAAAAATTTTAATCGATTTTTATTAGTAATTTCTATGCATTTCAAACTTTTACATAAAATTTCTGTTTTTCACTATTTGTTTCATTAGCTTTTTTAGATCCAACCCTATCCTTCCTTATTCGTAGATTTCTCTCCCTCCTCTCTCTCTCTCTCTCTCTCTCTCTCTCTCTCTCTCTCTCTCTCTCTCTCTCTCTCTGCTTCTCATTGAGTTTCCCATTTCTCATACATTTTCATTTATGGAGTACAGTCTATCTCACTATATATATGTAAATGAAACGAAAACTGCTAGTTTAAACTCATGTGCCCTCTTTGAGGTAGTACTGTATATCATAGTGTATGTAATCCGGTAAATGGAGTTCTTCCTGCTTGTGCTTTGCTTTTCTTTTTATATTTAAGAATTACCTTCAAAACTGTACTTTTAAGTGCTGTAGTATCGCATACTATTTGGTGTAAACCCAATGTCTACACACTATACACACTATGCGGTGACAAATAAGAAGAAAAGTTGAAGCATGAAGAACATCAACATGTTGTTGCTTCTGTTGCCTTGATAGATATCGTGGTGTTTCGACATGTATGAGGGCAGGTATTCAGGAAGGGAAACAAGAAGAAGAATGACACTAAAGAGAACTCAAGGACAGACATTATACTTATTCTAGTATTTTCTTTCTTAACCAATCCTTTCATACATTTAAGCGGACTTTTTGTGATAATATTTTTAGTTTTCAAAAAAATTTATTCATTTACTTAGAATTAAAGGGGATTTCTATGAAATGCAATAAAAAGTGTAAAAGGGGTGAGCATTATGTGAAAGAGCATTAGATTGCATTAGAATGCATTTTTGTGTAAATTGCGATCAATGCTGGAATGGCAGTAGAGTCTAATGCGTAATGCATAATACATAATACCTGAGACTAAAAAATTTTTTCATTTAATATTTGTTGCTTTTCTTAATATCAAATAAGCGTTACTTTTAATACTTTTGATCAAACGATGGCTGCCTTTAAAGTTTGCATTTCAGTTGACTGACTGCACAAAACTTCAACCAATCCTTTGCTTTCCTTTTGTCGCAAACTCATGCTCTGGCATTTAGTGTCTCCCCTATAACACACTGAGTCTCCTCTCATTTCTTCACCACTTGCCTTATATCGATCGAAGCCTGAGTGCAATTAAAAGCAAGGGTTGCACACTTGCAATGATAAAGTTTTTGCTGCCTTTGCCTTCATTTCATTTAGAAATACTAATATAGTAGAGCGTATAGTATTTGTGTTGTTAAGGTTGGTTGGCGTTGTCCTTATGCGCTTAGCTAAACAATTCATTTCGCATTTCACTCACTCTCTACTACTCTCTGCTGACTCTCTGCTGACTCTCCACTCACTCTCTACATACTCTCCATACTCTCAACTCGTTCTACACTCTCCTCTTCTATTTTATTTTATGCAGATATTTCTCCATTAGTTTTCTGCATAAAAACAATTGCAGTATTAAATGCAGTATAGCTGTAATGTACAATAGTTCTTTGTAATGCATATTTTGCACAACTACTTCCACTACTACTACTACTACTAGATTATAAAAATTTTAATATAATGCATAAACCTTATAATATGTTAGTTACATAAATACATTTATTCAACAAACTTTCCAAATTAAGCTAATAGTAAGCCATATATAAAAATTGTCTTTTTTTCATTTAATAGTTGCCATGACTTCACAACCAGCAAATGAATCAGAATTGCAACTATATAGAGTACTCCAAAGAGCTAATCTCTTATCATATTACGATACATTTATATGCCAAGGTAAACATTATCAATTGGCTCATGTAATTCACATTTATTTCAATCAAATTACTACTATCTCACATCACCACAACTTTCAATCATTAGGTGGTGATGACGTCCAACAGCTTTGCGAAGCGGGAGAAGAAGAGTTTCTCGAAATAATGGCATTGGTTGGAATGGCCAGTAAGCCATTGCATGTTCGGAGATTGCAAAAAGCGCTTCAGGAATGGGTGACAAATCCAGGTATGAAATGAAGACAATTAAATACTTTGATTGCATTCTTGTTGCACATCTTATTCACATTTGAAAACTCATTGCAAAACTATTCAAACATTTAATATATAATTTTGAATAAATTTTTGTACAAAAAATACATATAATGTTTAGGCTAATGACTGCATCTTTTATCACATTTTCGTAACTCTAGTTTAAGAACAACTGTAGTTTCTTAAAATCAAATTCACTAACAATGAGTCATTTGGTGGTAAAGAAAATAAATTGAAAATTTTAGGACATAAAGCATAAAAACTAAACCTTTGCACAAAAGTAAAAAACAATACGATTTACATACAATAAATAATTTGTTAATACTGTAGATAACGCAATGATAATTGATATATAGTAAAGTCATATTACATAAATTCTCATGAATTAGGAGATTACAAATAAAGAAAAATATTAACTTTAAGAATTGATTTGTCTGTTAATTTACAACTAAGAAAAAGAATTAAAGAATTTACACTTAAATACAAATTGAAACAAGAATTTTAAAATTGAAGCATAAAATTACAATTATATTTCATAAATTAAAAAAGATAGAACTTATTTCACCCAAAAGAATTGTTAAAATACAGTGCAACTATTTAATTGTACTGTACTTACAAGTAGAGGCTGGGAGTTGTCACACCCAGATTTTAAAATTTCTAATTTAAATCGAGAAAACACTATATAAGAACAAATAAATTAAAAAATATTTTTGCAGAATTTGCACTGGTAAATTTTAATCTATATAAACATTACAATAGTGATATTCTTTATAATAATGATTAAAACAAAATGAATTTATACAAAATGAACAAATTAAAAATACCCATCTGAACACTGAGAATTGATTAGAAAACAATGACTAATTTACAATTAAAGCAAAATTCGACTGGGAAATATGAAAAATATCCAGTTAGTGATTCGTTAGTCTTTTATAAAGTAATATTCAAATCTGCGATATTCAACAAATAATACATCTAGCTTATATGGTTTTGGACGCTGATTAAGAATATCGAATCAGTTTGAAAATCGATTTGATAGTTTTTAAGTTATACAATTTTAAGTAATTACAATAAATAATGTAGGAAATTAAATAAACGATAGTTTGGAATTTTTAAGCGATTAAGTGATTATTTTAATGTTAACAATTTATTGATATTTTATTATTTTATTAAAATTA
>JAQGCF010000024.1:0-19015 GCA_034699405.1 Hermanniella punctulata | reverse complement strand
TGTACGGAATAAGTGGTAGTATTTTGTACTCTGCAATAATTATACTGCCAGTAATATTATACTGTACAGTAGTGTACATTAATTAATTTATACTAATTTATTATTAATAAAACATAAATTTACGAAAAAGTGATCCATAAATGCGATACTCTTGAGCAGAGAAGAACAAAACGTGAATCGATGTAAATAAAACTACACATTAGGTATATTCACATTAAAGAATACTAGAGTGCAATACAAATAATTATAAAATTATTGTAAATATGGAGAATAAAAGGGAAAATACAAATATTTTAATTAATATATTTAGCAAATAAAGAATATGTTTTGAAAACAAACACTCATATGCTAATAAGTAAGAGTATTTTGTGCTAAAAACCGCACTACAAAGATATACATGCATATGATTAACTTAATATAAAAAATGATCCATGAGATTCAACCAAATTTTAAAAAATGACACTAATTTGAATGTTTAAAGTTAAACATTTGGCTAAAAATTAGTTTAAATCTTTCCAGAATAATACTTGTATGAGTGTACAGGCATCTAAACTTGGTCAAAGAGCAAAACCGTAAATAACTCAATAATTTTGAATCCTGTTTTAAAAATAGTCTGCTCTGGTCTAGTCTAGACTCTAAACAATTTTATACTAAAGAATAATATTTTATATTTAAAAGCATTAATAATTAGTTTTATTGATTTTTTACATTTTTTAATTCTAAATAATTTTATTAAAGAGAAAATATTTTGTTAGTGAAAATGAGAATTCAATATTTGTATGCAGTACTTGTGTTCATTCTCTTAAGAGTTGACAATTTTGTTGATGACCGATCACTTTATATTTATAGTACAGTTACTACACTTTATTGATTTGCATGGCTCGCAAGTGAGACACATGTTTTCATGATTGATATTCTTATTATTAGTATATTTTTCATTTTAAGGCATACGTCTCTCATATGGTTTAATTCTTAAAAATACCATTTGCTTGAAGTTTATCTCTCGTAAAACCTGTTGAGATTTGTGGTCATTATTGAGCAAATTTTGAGCTGCAATTATAAGTCACTAAAGTGGGTCTATTTTCAAAAACATTCCAAATTAAGTAATGCTTAATTTGGCAAATCATATAATTTTATGTTACTCGAAATATCTCTTATCAATTACTTAATTTCATAAAATGTGAGTAAAATTTGTAATTAGGAAATTTAACACAAAATACAGTAATGGCAGTGGTTTAAGTGATTAAATGACATTCTATCCACTAATTATTTAATTTTATTTTCATAAATTTGTATATTTATATCCTTTACTACTACTGTATATTTTAGTAAAATCAAAATTCTTATCAATCTTTCCATATACAGAAAATGCTTACAGTGTATCTCACTTACAGTATATTTCACTTACAGTAAATCTCTTGAAACAGTTTGCTTTCAGGTTTCAAAAGAATAATTTTTAAAAAATAATAATTGATTTCTTTAATTTGTGAATGACTTTCTTTTTTACACCTAATGATTAATTTAATGCATTGGATTAAAATAAAGTGATTTGTATTAACATGTTTTTTATCATTTTTAATTTTTACCTCCAAAAGGGTTTACTAAATCTTAGAATCTTTATATTATGTAAAGCTTTTGAACTTATGTTCATTGAATATTCATTAGAGTTTATTTTTATAAAAATTTCTGAACTACTCATAAACTTCCATTCTTTAGACCATTAACTGTGTATTCGATGCGGAAATAACTACATTGAAAATATAAAATAGTTAAAGGAGCAAAAGGTTGCGAAACTTTTTGATTTAAAGGGGGATATAAAGGATGTTTTGCCAAATGTTTTTCTCTGTTCAGAATATCAGAAGGATTTGCAGACATTTTTTATTCTACTCCCTTATACTGTGCTTTTTAATCTTATCTGTTTTTTCACACTCTCCTTCTGACTATTTATTTGTTTATTTTTGGTTTAAATTTAAAAATCATCCCGACTATAAGTTACCATCCATTAGCCTCCCTTGTTTACAGAAAATTTTCGAAAGAATGTATTTTCTGTTGTTCAATGCAAAAATATTGCTCAAGTTCAAGACATACTCGTGAGATTAACTCCTATCTTTTCACAAAGGAATATTAAAATTGTATTTTTATAACCCTCACAGACTTAGTCGACAATTTCATGACAAATATTCATCATTTGTTACGCCCCGGAAGTTTTTATTGTAGACAATTGATTATTCAAATATAATAACCAATTAAATAAAAAGTATTATGCATTCAATCGACACCCAACTGAGATTATTTTTAATCATTTCCATTAGATTCAGCTATACATTAAAAGGCGGTAAAAGTTCAACTAATAAACTTTTTTTGTAATACAGTATTAAAAAGTTGTAACAAAATAAGAGAACGTATAAAAAATGTAATAAAATTTGTTTTAATTAACTTCAAATTTTTTTTTGAAATATTAGTTATTAAATTCAATGAAAGCTAATTTAAAAGTAAACTTAATTGAATTGTATGGAAATATTCCTTTAATATATAACAGTAAAGATATTCTTTAAGATTATATTGAAAAGTAGTGAAACAAAGATGAAAGAAAAGAAGGTGGTATATGTGTCAGAATTGACTTCTTCCGGTTATCTAATTTTGATACAATCCTTTTGAATGCTTTATTGCTTTATTGATCTTAAAAGAGATCTTGAAAGACAAATATTGAAAGTACCCGTAAGTCTAGGACAATAACAACGGCCAAACATAACAATAAGCATCTATTAGAATCTAGTAACTAGATTTTGCATATAATTAGATTTAAGTTAATCCTAATGATACAGTGAGGGAAATATATTAAGGAACGGCAGTAATTTTGATAAAATTCTTTAGTGGATTAAAATTAAGCAAAACTGAGAAACTTGTTTGTGGTAATAACAAATACAAGCATTTCAGTGAAAGTTTTGTTTATTTATCTCTATTAGAACAAAAGTTATACTCAATTTAAGTAAATTTAACAAATTTTAAAGTGTGTTTAAATTGTTTTAAAATTGTGCTATAATTAGTTAAATTGAAATTTGATAACACGCTGGTCAACTAAAATAAAGTAAGCATGCTAAAAATTAATTAGAATATTTATATTATATTGTATGGGAACCTAAAAAACTAATAACCAAATGAATTAACATTTCTGAGATATATTTCAATAATTTGTTTATTTGTTTCCATCGATGATCTCTTTATTCTGACGAATCAAAAATTATTAGCCAAGTCTTGAGGCTCTTCCAAATTGTTGTAAAGTGTTTTATTACTTGTATAACATATACCTTAGTATTCATTTATTAAAATAATTTAAGTAAAGTTATGTATTGTTTGTAAACATAGAGAACTACTGAATCTAAACATAATAGCATTAGAGCTCACGATTCCGAATAAAATTATCTCATTTATGATCAGATTTGAATTTAACTCAAATTATTGTAAATTCTTATTTCGATATATTATTTATCAATTTTAAAATATAATTCATTTAAGCATATGTTTTACAACTTGTATGCATTAAGTATTACTGGTGCATAATTTTTTTTATTTACCTTTAATTATCATAAATATGTGTTTTTTCAGCTTTTATTTCGCGCTAATAAATAATTAATTATTTGATTAGAGTTTATAATTCTCATTTAATATACCATCGATTTCCTATGTTATTCATTTGCAAATACAATTACTTCTCATTAGACATAAGTTTCGCTTACGTACTATAAATGAAATTTTAATTTTATGGATTTATTTGCAATATTTGCCAACAAATTCATTGATTTGAATCTATTGCTTGTATTAAATAAAGATTATTTTGAATTACAAATATTTCAATCAGCAGGTCTTTTATACCTGTGTTAAAACTTGTTTAATAATAATTTTAAGTTATATTATTAAGTCATCCCTAATACAGTATATACTCCCTGAAACTTATACAATAGTTAGATTATAATTTTTTAATTGTCTTTTTTCTAATAATAAGTACCGATATTTAATCCCCGATTGCTTTACAATGCATCCCATCAATGGGTTGTCATATTTTGATAGATTAATCAAATTGTATTAATTCATGGATTAAAATCTCTGAATATATGAGTTGATTAGCAATTCGTTTTTAAATGGCAATCAATGTTAACCTAAAAATCAATCGCAGGATTAAAAATAATCGTTCAAATATAGATACCATATCTTTACTTCCTTATTATTTTTGTAATTTTTCCATAATATTTCTAATAATCATAACATTTTAGGTTTTCCTTTTTGAATATTTAACTAAACATTAGAAAACATGTATTCTCTGTACTTGAATTTAAATAACTTCAAAGTTAGGGCTTTTTATTCGTTGTTAATCCTGAGAAGCGCTATTCATTTCATTTTAATCATTATATCCTTGAACTATACATTTTAATGTGCGGTCACTCTTTCAAAATTAATCAATACAATAAAGAAATAAAAATTTACATTTCTTTATGACTAAACATCATCTTATATAACGTCACTTATAAATATAGAAATCTTCAATTACTCTACAATACAGTAGAAAAATATTACTGTATTTCATTATTTTTGCTCTTTTCAATGAACTTTGAATGCAAATTATATTTACTAAAATCAGGTAAAACTGTTTATAAAGTTGAGTTTAGAGGAGCTCTGAGATCATACCGGATTCTGAAAAATTGATTACTACACAAAAGTTTTCTCCAACAAAAACATTGATAAAACTTCTATTCATTAAAAATATGAATCAATTCTGATTAAATATTCGGTAGTTTCGGAAAAGAAATATATTTAGTTGCAGTCGTGAGTTCAAAATCAAACAACTTGTTGTAGAAACTAAACATAATTTAATGTCTATTTTTCTGAATTATTAAAAAAGTTTAGTTAAATAAATTTAATTATTATTATATTTAAAATCCATATCTATTTTTACATTATGTAATAAAAATAATTAGTCAAATATACTAATTTTCGTTCTTAATAGTAATTTAGATTTAATAAGGACATAAAATTTTTATTTTTATTGACCGGTATATAATCTAAACTTATTTACGAGTGCGACAAAAGTGCATGAGTTAACATAGATGAAAACAACCGCACCCTTTCATTAAGCTAATTAATTTATAAAAGTTGATATATTTCTCGTTTAAAACATTAAAAGTTAACATTTTATATTAATTTTTACAAAATTGTGTTTATTTTAATAATATTTTTCAATTTTAATTTCATTAAATTGATTTCAATTTGTAAAAAGTGAATTTTAACACAACAGTAAAACTTATTTGATTTAAACAATTGTTCATTAGTTTGTATGTAGTGTTTGCCTAAATATTTAACGATTCAGTTTACTGAACAGTAAGTTATGAATTTCATCACAGAATAATGAAATTGTTTGAATTGGGAAAAAAAATTTAGTCAATATTTGTGCGTTACGTTTGCTCAAAGAATGATATAATTGATAAGATTGAATTGCATTGAATTGATCTAAATTTTTTTACAAACATTTCGACATTAAATGAACGAAAGAGTGTTAGAAATGAGAGAAATTCTTTGATGCGAAACTGGGAGTCTTTTCTTTATAAAGGGTTTATTTAATAATTTATCATTATTTTTTCAACCAAATTCTCATCACAAATATTTTATGTGTTTGTCTTCAAATATTCATTTAAACACGAATACGCCTTTCTATCTCTTCCCACTAGAATACAGTATTGACATATTTAGGCTTTTTGTCATTTAAAGATCTCGTATTGTGTAATCGCCTAATGTACTAAATTTATTGTCACACCCGGGAGTTAGTCTCCAATTTCATTTAGCAGTAACTCTTCTTTCTATAAATGTTTAATTTGATTAAAATTCTCTCATATTTTAGTAGAAGTTTTGTTCAACTTATTGATAAACAGTGTTATAAAATTAATTATTCATATTTTGCAACGATTTAAATGTTGAAATCATTATTAGTGGAACAAATTGTCAAAAAAGGTTATTTGCATTTCATCAAAAGTCAAGTTTTTATACCGTATTTTAATACTATACCCACCTTTGTATACATAAAATTATGAGATAAATTTGTTGTTTAAAAAAATTAATTTAATTATTAATTTGTTAATTAAAATAAAAATTGAAATGAATAAAAATTTATGAATAATTAATTTAATCTTTGGCTTTATGTTTATATAAATAACTTTATATAAACAAAATTATTTCATAAATAAATAATCAGTTTTAGGATTCTAAGTTATTACTTTAATTAAAGAAAAATTTATAGTTTTCAAATTCCACTATTTAGTGCCAATCTATTACTACCAATTATTACTTATATACTGTAATAAATGGGTAGTAAATATGTGTTATAATTGTAAGAAAATATTGATGTTATTTGTTTTGACTTGTAGTTAAGTTAATAACTGTATTATTACCTAAATTTTTATACCAATGTTTGAAATGCTATATAAAATGATGGCAGCAATATTAAATTCAATAATTGTTAGAAACAATACGTAGAATCTTTCGATTGAGCACGCTCGATTTAGCTTTAACGAAGTTTTACCTTGTAATATATAAAAAAGCGCATACAATTAAATTAATTGCTTAAATATTTCTATTACTTACTAATGCATAATCGTTTCATAGACTGTGACATAACGATTATTTTGAATCAAACAAAAACAATATAATTTCTGATAAAGTTTACAATTATTACAATGTGGCGAAAAAATTCAATATTTCTCTCTCTCTCTCTCTCTCTCTCTCTCTCTCTCTCTCTCTCTCTCTCTCTCTCTCTCTGACGTTTTATTCTCATTTGAATAAAACAATATAAATAGATATGAAGAGCATAAGAGCATTGTCTCGTCTCCAAAATTATCACTGTTTGCGATGTTATACAAATTTTACTCTAATTCAGTGCATATCTTCCCAATCTTTTTAGTACGAAAGATAAAAACAACTCATAAAACAAGTGTTTAATAAGAACTTCCTTTCTTTAGTTTTTATTATTTAAATAAAACTACAAAATAATTTTAAACTCATTCATCGAATGCAAAGTAAATCAAATCTGGAAATTACTGAAACCTCTATAACTTATATTTTACGATTTCCTGATTGATTTATGAAACCCTAATAAATTTATTTGTTTTTTTGTATTTTTTGTTATTTATTTCAACTAATTTTATTTTTTACTTAGAAAATGATTTTGAGTTTATAGATATTTTCATTAAAAACCTATCTTTTATTAAATAACTTAATAAACTCTATGAGCAAAAAAAACACAATGATTTAAACATATCTTATATTATATTCTGTTGAATAAATTTACTTTAAAAATATCTATAATTTGATTTATTTCGCTCTACTTATGAATACAATTAGTTTATGTTGAAAAATGTACTCCATTTCACATAATACTAGAACATGTGTATTAAAGAAAAGTCTATTAAAAGTAAAGTTAAACTATTTTAGTCATATCTTTTATAAAATAAAACAATCCTTTTTTACTGAATATAATTTGCTTATAAGTGAAGGCAAACTGGTTTAGGTGTTATTTGATATTTTTTAATTCTATTGTATTTGACATAAATTCATTTATTTGTTTAACAAACTTTGCGAGACATTATGTTTTATCAGTTTATGTAAAGTCTAATTGGTATTAAAATTTTGTTGGTTTATGTGTACTTCTATTAAATAGTTTTATAGATGTTTTTATGTGAGAAATGGTCTCATTTGACATAACTTTCTTGTGTCAAAATGATTCGATATGCCATTCATTTAATGAATTTACTAAACATTTAATAGCTATTTAGTCAACCTATTAGTACTGTACATCCCATCACAATCTATAATATATCTTTACCTATCTATTGAATTATATTCTGACAATGATTTCTTGTTTCAAATGTACCGAATCGACACTTTAGCCGTTAAGTATTCTTGTTTGAGAAGGAAGAGATTTATGAGTTGTATCTATAAAAGCTATTTATCAATCATTATTCTGTCAAACTTATCGAAACTGCAAACTTTTGATGAACTTCAGAATTCTTTCGATTTTAAAGTTATGGCTATTTTTTGTTTGTTAGGAAAAATAAATAATTTATTGTTATTATTATAACTTAATTCAATCGCATTATGTTTATTGTTTTGATTCTGTGATAAACTTTAAATTTATTATTTTATGATTTCTGTTTAGTTATTGTTATTTAATTAAACGTTTGTAAGTATTCGCTTGAAATCAATTTATTGAAAACCTAATTATTTATATGAATGAGTTTTATGTTCATTTAGTCAATGGCGAGCCTTGTAGTAAGTTTGGTATTAATAAAATACTTGTAATAATAATAATTGATTTAAGTGAACCGAGAATTGAAAGTGAAATTTTAGATTCCGTTCCGTCTGACCACTATTTATGCACACTATTGTGCTGTCGGTAGAAAAAAACTTTTGATACGTTTCAATGATTGCTGTTTGTGGTAAAAATAATTTTTAAGGTGAGAATACTTTTCTCAGCAAAAATTCAAAGAAAATATCAAAGAAAATCGGTTTATTTTATGTGTAGTATTTTTTGTTACGGTTTAAAAAGACTTACTTGTGTTGTATATATTTCACTCGAAACTAAATAATGATTCAGATTAGACATTCAAAAGTCTAATGAGAAATAGTGAAACATATCAAAAAGGGCTGCATTTGAATAAAATCGTGTGAAATAATGAAATCAATGCAATTGTTTATAATTCTTGTATTCTATTGGATAGAAATACAATTTATTTTAAGTGTTAAATATTGAATATATTGTTATATGAATTAAAAGTATATTTTGATGAAAATTCATGTTATTTATCAAAACTCGTTCTCTTTAAAGAATTGGCATTACTAGTGCTCATACTTGTATGTGTTTGATTAAAGTTTTCAAATTTTCCACTCTATTATGCAAAAAGTATATACTATTATATCTATGATATTATTGATTTTCGTCATCGGAAACTTTACTCTTTCTATTGTTCAGATATTTCCGTCATTTTAATAATGGATTGGATTCAACAATAGGCAACGAATCATTTCAAAGTACTTTTGTTTATTTAATTTTTATCTCTCATTTAATTTTATGCTTTAGTTGTTTGAAATTCTTTAATAGCAAATAGAGTTAAAGATCGCTTTAGCTGACAATACATGAGATACTCTGTAGTCGTTAGTAAGATATTCACTTTAATCTCAATTCATTTAAATCATTTATTTTAATGTTTGGACTTATTGTTTAAAATATATAATTAGAAATTAGTTTATATTTAATCTAAGCTTAATTTCATTTATCCTCATTTATACTCAATCTCATGATTAGACTAATTGTTTAAGAATTCCCGCAACAAATTTCATTCCCTGAACAAACTTCGTTAGTAAGAGTTGAGCGCAAACTAAATGATGAAATTAAATAATTTTTTGTATAAACACTTTTTTGAGAAAATAATTTTCAAAAATAGGTCATTAGAATAACATTCACCTTAAGAGTTAAACACTTGATGTTAATATCCCATCAAATAAGTCTAAAGCAAACATCTAAAACATTATCCACTCTTAATTATATTACCAATTTATATGACAACTCAATCACTTTATTACTCAAATTTATGACATAATGCTCTGAGAAGTTTTAGTAAATGCTATTTTAGTAATCGTTTTGTTCTTTACTTATTAAAGTGCTCACAATTTAATCCTAAAATGAATCCATGATAAGAATCAGTAAAACTAATTTGAGTTATGGTTAGTATAATTATAACTATACTGTATTCGAAAGTGACATATGAGTTATAAACATAAATAAAAGTTCCCTATTTTTATGCGGTTATAACTTATTCCCAAAAGAATCAATTGCTTAAGCATTGAATAAATTAATGAATTATAATAATAGAAATATGAATGAAATGCTTATCGAATGCAATCTTTATTTATTAATAGTATTTTTGTATATTTTAGGTCACTATAAATGGCCACATGTGATGTTAGACATTAGGACCACCTCATTGAACGACATTAATTTAATTATTGCACAATCATTGAAACATTGCAGCAATGATTCAGTACTTGATACCGACGCGAGCGTATAAGAGGCTAATCTATTTCGTCTTTCTTTGGACATGTGTTTGCTTTTTGGTATTCCGTTTGGCAACTAATTATCAAAGCGATGGCACATTAGATTACGCGGACGGACACGCGGCACAAGTTAGGGGGTTGTTGCAGAAGGTGCCATTAGATTATGCGTCTGGTTTTCTTGTGACTATCACTACCGCCAAAACTACAACTTCGAGCCCCAAACCTGATAATAGCAAATTAGTCACAGCTACCATCGGTGCTTCCAAGAAGTTCCTCAACATCGAGCCTCAAGTGGACAACTCGCCCACACTCAGTGAGAACGATATACTGTATAAGTTGGCGAACGCATCGAATCTGCCGCTAACCTATTGGGCAAAAGTTAGGAAAACACAAAAAACTGTAAATAAGCAAATGATAAGCAATGGGTTGAATAAGTCGTGTAAAATCGAATTCCCAAATCTCTATGAACTCGACTATAATAATATCTATTGGCAAAGATTACAGACATTAAACGCAACCTATTATTTATATGGGGCTTATTTTGATGACCGGTGGAGAGGCGGACCACTTGCTATGGTTCGCATATTAGCTATGATTGATCGGGTGAGCCCACCGCCAACCACCTGCCAAATATGGTTTGATAAGATATCAATACCAATCATATCTCCGGCTACTTATATATATGGCTGGTATAGTAAATGGGGTAACTATAAGGATGGTTTGCTTCAGCCATATATAATTACGTGTAAGATTCCAAGAATTAAAGGCTTCCCTAAAAGCATAGCTCCAGACTCTGTATCCCTCGTCGACGATAAATGTAGTAAAGCCTCAAATAATATAAAGGTTTATAATATTCGTCCGCAAACTAAAGAGGATTTCGCTGTCTGTGTCAAAGGACTTGACTTTTTGCACGAAGACCTAAGCGTTCGTTTAGTGGAATGGATTGAATTACTTCGCATATTAGGCGCCAAAAAGATATTTCTCTACGAATTAGAAACTCATCCGAATATTACTAAAGTCTTAGACTATTATCAACAGCAGAATGTGGTCGACAAGACTACTATTACACTACCGGGCAATCAGCCTAATCTGCCCGGTTTTAGACACCTGTACTTAAAGAATAAGTTGACACATAAGCGCCAGAACGAACTCATACCATATAATGACTGTTTATATCGAAACTTATATACTTATGACTACTTAGCCCTTCTGGACATCGATGAGATAATAATGCCTATGACTCACACCAATTGGTCTCAACTTATGAATGAAGTACAAAAGCTATCACTGGCAGAAAAAAACTACACGCGTGCGAGTTATAACGTTAGGAATGTTTACTTTCTCGACGATCTGGGCATAGGAGAGGAGCAAATGAAACACATAGAACATGAACCGGGAATTCCTCGGTATCTACATATGCTACAGCATGTCTACAGATCACGTAATTATACTAAACCCGGGCAGTATGTAAAGTGTTTTCATAACACAGAGCGAGTAGTATCACTTCACAATCATTTCCCACTCAATTGTTTTGGTTCGTGTACTACTTATTCCATTACTACAGATTTAGCACATCTGCAACATTATCGCAAAGACTGTGTCGGACCACTTAAGAATAGTTGCAAAGACTTTCGCGCCTATACTACTCGGGACACAACTATTTTCAAATATAAAGAGGAACTGATTAAGAGGACAACTGATGTGTTGAATAAACTCGGATTCTTCTAATCGATGAATACCTTCAATGAGATTACGATAACTTATAATTGAAGTCTTATTACAGCCATTGATTACAACTTGAAGTACACGGAATACATACAGTACTTGTGCATCACTTTTTGTGTATCGTTTTTGTCAAAACATTATTCATTTTTTTGTAATGATTATAAAGTGAAAAAAAGATAGACAACAGACAACTACTTATAGTACTTATACTACTCATTAGAAGTTATAAATTACATATCAAACTCTAATATCGACGCATTGACTCAAATTTCAAGTTTCTCTCAATTACTAAATATTGTCTGAATGTAAAAGTTTGCGCAAAAGAAGGCATCAGTTAATACATCAAAGTCCTAAAGCCCTAAACTGGAAAGCCTCAGGTCGTTATCCTCACCACCTTTTCAGAGTGCATGAGGCGGAGAGACGAGAGACTCAATGTTTCGAATCTAATGCCGAATATTTCTCATACATATAGAGGAAAAACATGATTTTGTGCGACTCGTTCTTTAATCCAATCATAAAAATGTAAGAATTGGTTCGAAATATTACTCAACGGTACTCCAGCACCACAACCACCACATGCACTTCATATACATCATTCCGAAAGAAAAATTCTGTCAGTAATGAACTTTATTCAAAGCCTCCTTCGACTGTAATATCGAGTTGTTTTCGCAACTTTTGTACTCTCCAACCAATTATCACTACATCCGTATTGTTAGCGATGGCTATCGTCTCAATTACTGTACATGTGATGAATGACATTCTTATGAATCAATAAACGAGATGTCGTTAAAGCGATTCATAAGTTATAACTCCAATGAAATTGATTTACGTCAGAGTTTATCTAATTTATGCTTTACTTCATTTAACAAAACCTTTTGCCACTCATTCAATGAGAACTTATTTAAATTGTTTATAACTTATTAGAAAATACAGTACTTTTAATACTTAATGCACTCAAGTTATGAATTTCAACAAACTATATAAACCACAACCGTTGGAACTGTTGGCATATACACCAATGATCACATCCTTCAACTCTTAGTCATAATATTATTACTTTAAGTCACTATTACTACTGATCACCTAAACTAAAACAATTGCCCATATCTTCAAATAACTCAATCCATTGATATATTAATTCTAATGCTCTGATTGTGACCAATATATCGATGGATTGAAAAACAAAATAAGTTTTATTTCCAGATATATACAAATATATCAAATGTATTAAAGCTGTGATTATGTGTACTTCACGTGTACTCCATGTTTATTCATTTAAATTACACTTTATGTAAATTATTCATTAATTATTCATAAAATAATTATTAAATAACATATCATTTATCGATCAAAAGGTTTATTTTGAAATTAGTTTTTATGCTTAAAAAAGTTATTAAACTCAAGGCGTTTGAATGTTAAGGGCTTTGAGTTCGAAACAACATCTGTTATCAAAGAGTTATTCAATGAAATTACTATTAATTAAATCAAATGTTAATAAAAGAGAATTTTCTTAATCCTGATCCCAATCCCCGCCTTGTTTTGGAGGTTTGGGTCCACCCGCGGGTTTGGCGCATATAATTTGATCGACTTGTAGTATAGTGTTGGCAACATTTGTCGCATATTTTATACCCCAATATTTAGCCAAATATAAGTCGTAAATATTTGCTTCAATAGCGTCGACAATAGCTGCGACATCACTGTCTATATTGATAGCACTCGTAACCTTTCCCTCTTGATGTGATGCCAGTAATAACGATATAATATCTGTTGATCTGATACCTGCATTGTTGGCCAGAGCCACAGGTAAGCTCTGAAGTGATTCAGCAAACTTGCCGACGGAGTACTGTTCGAGACCGGGCAGTGTCTCTGCGAACTGTGCTATTTGTCGCGACAGTTCTATCTCACTCGCACCGCCGCCGGCCAATAGTCGGCCATCTCTTGTTAATGCCTTAAATGTATTGACGCCGTCATCGATAGCCCTTTCGATGTCATCCATAATATTATCGGTCGAACCCCTTATTATTATTGTCGAAATTCGTGTCTCTTTTGATTGTTGTTCAAAGAAGACAACACCTGTTCCTCCGATTTCATCGATATATACTTTATCGCAGAATCCGAGCACTTCTTTTGTGGGAACAATGAGTTTGGGTAAAGGCGTTGCGTTAACTGTTTTACAAAGACGTCTCACATCGAATTTGGACTGAAGTCTTACGGCTAATAAGTTATATTTATTACAGTAATGAAGCGCCAGATCCCCGAACTTTCCGCCCGAAACAACTACTTTAGCGCCCGAATCGGCGATCCCTTTAATCTGTGACTCTAACAGACTTTCTTCGCCTCTACTAAAGTTCACTAATTCATCCGCAGATTTGATGAGAACCGTTCCCTTTGTCTCAGTTGCCTGAGTGTCGACCGGACACGTATAGACCACTACTTTTGCCGATAGAGCTGAGGTGATGTCCCCCTCGACCTAACAATGATTCGACAATATTTGATAAATTATTTGACATAACATTAAATCCAAAATAAATACCATTTTCTTAAAGACCATTCCCTGAACCACTTCTGAGTTCTCAATACCAGATCCAAGTATTTTACAAATGCGAATATTGTCGACATTAAATGCCGTGTCCTTAACGGTTACCGAAACGCATGCTTTAGCGATCAGATTCGCTAAGAAGTCTTCGTTTCCGTATTGTTTACTCATAACCGAAGAACGAATTGCTTTCAAGACTTCACTACTATTGTTAACATCTTTAACTTCAGCGACAGTAAGTTTCGGTAGTATTTCATCCAAAACTTTATCGACTGCCAATTCGTACCCATCAATGATTTCTGTGGGCTTAAGACCCATACGAATCAATTCCTCCGCGTTCTCAAGTAGTGAACCCACAAATAGTATAACAAAATTAGTTCCGTCGCCGACCTGTCCATAGAGTGGATACAAAACTGTTGTCAATAATAATATAATGAAATGTTTTGACGAAAACACAATCAAATCAAACATTAAATGATTGGCAATGAAAACAATGTCAACAACGACCAGTTTTATACCTCCTGTTCCATCATCTGCGACGCCTGTACCACCAACTTAGCCGTCGGGTGTTGTATTTCCATCTGTCCGATGATTGTGGCCGCGTCTGATGTAACGAACAGTTTTTCCAAGTGATTGACAATCATTTTGTTGAGTCCTTTTGGTCCATAGGCTGTCTTCAAAGTGTTTGAGAGCTCACAACAGGCCTCGATATTCCTGAGAACGGCTTCTTCTAACCCAGCGAAGTGTCGGGTACCTTCCTTTAACATTTGGCTAAAACCGGGAGCTTTTGGTACCGAAAGAGCCATTTCTTAATCGAGAATTTTATGTCAAATCGATTTAAAACAAAAATCTATAAAATTTAAAATAATTTCTTTATTTCAATTTATTTTACAAATAAGGCGTGCATTCACTCAATGAAAGCATTGAATCCTTTAATAAATTACGTATTTATATAAATTAGTTTCAAAAATTAAATAAATTTTGTAAACATTGGTTGACTCGAAATATAAATATTGTAGTTTTAAATGAATTGAAAACAAAATTTATATTTTAAAAATTTATGAAACATTTGATTTGCGATTGTTTTAATAAATATTTAAATAGTTTATAAATTATAATTAAAGAGTATTTTAATAATAATGAAGTTTTGAAGAGAAAAATACATCACTAAAGGTATGATTGAATGACGAAATGTATTGAATATGAGTTCAATGTTGACAATCGATAGTCTAATGCAAACTAAACATTAATTTAAAGATCTTTGAAGTTTGATTCCAATAGTAGCGGCGTTTTTGGCACCAATTGATTGCATACATCTCATAACTGATAGATAACTAACAGTAGAGTATTTTAGACAATAGTATTACTTGTGTTCGGAGCGAATGAATGGCCATTTTTGCCATATTTTTGGTGATTGGGACCACTTATTGGTGATAATAATTTGGTATAAAGAGTAATGTTATAGTAGTGGATGTGGTAGTGGTGTTGTGTTAACCTTAACCCTCTATTGTATGTCTGCTGTAATAATGATGAAAACAATGTTATGAGTGATGCAAAACTCACGTAATCATTATGTAAGTCAAGTCAACTTGAGATTTGGTGCACCACTAGTGTTGAGCCCCTTCGGGCTTCCGTGACAGCACTTGTGTTTTGCAACACTGGTTTTGGCCGACAGCTATTGCAAACCAGTATTGGTATACTTTCTTAGTAGGCCCGAGGCGTCACATCGTTAGCTTTGCTTCACTGCTTCCTGGATTCAGATCTGCCAACGAATATCAATACTGATTACTAATTGTAAGTTTTCCTCCTATTTCTTAATTGCGTTATGTTTTTACTAAATTGTTTTGTGTTATAAAATATAAATTATATTACATTCACAACAATTTCGGGTATTTCTGGTAATAATTATGTTTTTTATGTAATCTAAAACTTTATTTCTCGTTTTGATTAATATGTTTACAGATGTTGAGTAGTATGTGGTTTGTGTGCGCTTTTTATGTGTACCTTATTATGGATGTTATGCTTTATGTGTTTTAGTTTTAAAGACATTACTTTATTTAATATTAATTTATAATATTCACAGATTTTTCATTTTATTTCATTGCAATAAAACGAATCTTTAATTTATTTGAGAACACATTTGTTAAAAAAGTTTTATTTTAACCAATTTTTTAATTATAATTTTAATCGATTACATGTAATCCTCTATAGCTTTTAATTAATGACATTCAATATATATGAATGCATTTCCATTAAATGCAAACTTTCATAACCAAAAGGAAGTGGAGTTTAGTGTGACTTTAATTCTATACCTATTTAAATACGGTTTTTTCCATGTGTTTTGAATAGTGTATATCATAAACTTTTTAGCTTCAGGTAAGTTCAATATTATTGTTCTTTTAGTTTGTGTAATAAATTGTTTTGTTAACTACCGATACTTTATTTTTGTGGGAATTTCACCGAATGACAATCACTCACTAGATTTTTTCGGAGGGGATTTTTTCGTAGTTAATATTTATTTGTTTATAACTCTTTTAGTTTTAATCATTTATTAATACAATGTTGAGATTTAGATAAGAAGTTATCATTTTTGGGCTTAAAATAGAGATTTTGTTATTTACATATTTATTATATAATTTTATACATAGCTCTGAAACTAAGAATAAAATTTTTATTATTATATGAGTTATTGTTATTTTGTATTTAACTTTATTTAAATTCTGGAGTTTTATAGTTTGCTGTTAATCAAACAACTTGTGATTGTCTTAAGTTAGTAAAAATCTCTTAATGTAGTCGAGTTTGAAAGGTTGTTGAGCACTGTAAGAGCTCATAGGAGTCAGGTATGTTTGTATTGGTTTTGCGTCATTTCCAATCACTTTACTATTTTGATTGTTTTGGCGCATAATTCAACTCAATGTTTATAAATTGCAATAAAGTTAATGTTTGAACAACTGTTGAGGTTTTAGTCCTCCATCTCTAATCTTAAGGTCATGAATATATTCCTCAAACTTGAATTAGAAATAACCTCTCGAGTAGTTATATATATAACATATTATAAATATAATTTTGTCGAAAACTTCCTCATTCGAGAAAAGTCTGCGAAATCTCATTAGCGATTTGAGCACAAGTTAATACCGCTTTTTCTCATTCGCGAAGAGGTATTGGTTTAGGATAGGATTCTATAACCTATAGAAGAAGGCTTATTAGAGGTTATAATTAATTCCAGTTATTTCCTTATATTAACTAATCATATAAATAGTTAATTGTGTTTACTGTACTGTCCTGTCCTTGAAATAAATTTATTTCCAAATGAAAACCTGATCATAACTTATAATACTTGCAGTTAGTTGTGATAAACGTCTTTTTCCAGTGAAATGTAGTTATCTTTACTACAACTTCCATAAGGAAAATCTTAATTTTGATTATTACAGAATCAAAGATAATAACATTGACTCAAAAGCTATTATTGCGTATAAATACGTAATACCACTCAAGCAATTCTTCTAAATCCATCTCTACATTAAAGACTATGTAAATATCAAATAATTTATTCAGTCATACCAAACATGACGACACAGTTGTCGTACTAACTCTGAAACAGTTTCTTCAAATGAAAACACTCATACATTAGTCACAAACAAATTCCCAAATAAAGTGTTTATTTAAAGCTTAAAGTTTTGCTTTTTTTCATCACTAGAGACAAACAATGCCGAGTAATCACTTGCAAAACGGAACGATCAACAGTTCGAGCTCCCAGTGGCCCAACAATGTGGGCATTTTGGCAATGGATATATATTTTCCGAACACTTATGTCGAACAAACAGATTTGGAAAAGTTTAATAATGTTTCGAAAGGGAAGTATACGATAGGTTTAGGACAAACCCGAATGGCTTTTTGCACCGATCGCGAAGATATTGGTTCCATATGTTTAACTGTCACTAAATCTTTGCTCGAGAAGTATTCTATATCTCCCAAAGACATTGGATTTTTGATGATCGGAACGGAGACTATGGTCGACAAATCCAAAAGTGTCAAAACAGTATTAATGGACTTATTCACCGAAAGCGGCAATTTCGACATTGAAGGCGTTCACACCACCAATGCTTGTTATGGTGGAACTGCATCCCTATTCCATGCGGTCGATTGGATTGAATCGAGTTCTTGGGACGGGAGGTATGCTATCGTAGTGGCCGCAGATATAGCCATCTATGCCAGCGGTCCCGCCCGACCCACAGGTATTATATTTTGTAAAATCAATTTAATTCCAATAAAAAGGAAAATAATTAAAACTTTTTTCATTAACTGATAAGTAATTAATTACATTCTATTTAAGCATTTATTTATAAATCATAAATTATTTTTACTTTAATGCAATACTACCGCAATTGAGTCATTCGTTTAAATGTTTTACAGCCTTAACACTACAAACACCACATTCTGATGATTAGATAATTACTTTTCAAACGGCAAAACACTATTAAGAGTTTATCAAACGATACGATAACTTCCATACGATTAGAGATCTGCTTTTGTAAGATAACACATAACAAAAGACACTCGTAGGAAACTCATTCATGCTTTAGGTTTAATAGAATTGAGAAAAATTGAGTAAATATTTTAGAAACTCATTCAAAACAATTGAATTAATAGCGTATAAAT
>JAQGCF010000023.1:0-19019 GCA_034699405.1 Hermanniella punctulata | reverse complement strand
CTCAAAATTATTAAGGAGTCAATAAGCAATACGTGTACAGAGTAGAAGAATGGTTGCTTCAAGACTATAAGTCTGTACTAACTTTCTGTCTATGGTGTCTGACTTTCTGTCTTTGAACTTATCCGACCCCAAGGGATAAAGAGTAGAAAGTTTAAATTTTTTAAAGTTTAAAAAAGTTTCTAAGAATATATATTATATATTAACTATTCTTATGAAATATCTTACATAATAAGTAAATTCTCAAAGTAAAAAAATAAAAAATTGCATAGTAGCACAGTGGATTTGTGTTCGGTTCATTGAGTATATACTCTGTAGTAGACTCCGAAAAATTCCTAAATTTAATTCATGTTTCATGTTGTGATTAAAATTCTTATTCATGTTTTTAATGTTATTTTAAATGATATATTTTTAAAGACATTTATTTCAATAATTCAATTTAATTCAATCAAAAATCAAAATACAGTTAAAGTAAATCAGAATTAGATTTAATAAAAGCAGATGATTCACATTATTAATGTTTTTAAAATGATTTCCTTCTAAAATATTTACCACATGAAAAAACATGAATATCAAGTGAAAACATGAATTCATGTTTTTCATATGCTTAAAAATCTCAATCATGTTTCATGTTTTTCATGTAAAATACATGAAAAACATGAAAAAAAACATGAAACATGAATCATGTTTTCGGAGTCTGCTCTGTAGCTATGCTAAATATGCGGCTCAAACCCCATCGATATATATTGTTTCTTTAGGTTTTTTGAGATCTCAGTTGATCTAATCCCTACTACAGCAAAAGACTCGCCACCTCTTCTGTAAGGATGGGATTGAAGCGCAAAAACTTTACTCAGCTCAGATAGTGTACACTATTACCCTATATGGATAAGGAGTAAGGACTTAGAAGAGTTTAGTCTTAGTTTTTAGTTTAAAAATGCAAAAACTTTAATATTTCAAATAATATTAGACTTTTAAAAATATACAAAACAGATAATATATCACAAATAAGTTTAAGTAAGGATTTAATGAACAATCTGTACTATACTCTACTATTTTATCTTAAGAGTAATTATCAATGCCATGAGCTGTACTCAAAATTTAATGCACTTTTGAAAAATTTTGAAATTTAGTTAAAATTTACACAAACAACTGATCATTCTTAAGCTCAAGGATGTGCAAGAGTTACACTTATTTAAATGTTAAACGTATACAATACTTATTGTTTGCATATTTGTTTGGTGGCGAAAATGAGTGTAAATTTTTTATGAGTTGTATTTTACCAGAAAAAGTCTTCGATTAATCTGAGATAAAAGACTTTCTGTTTTGCTTTAATAATAAAGTTAAAGAACATATGGTTTATATTGATTTAATATTTAATAAAATTGGTTCTCTATTTTAAAAATATAGGTTAAAATGTACTTAAAAACTTAAAACCAAAAATTAAAATTAATAGTTTTAAACATAATTTAGTTTTAATTCGGAAAAATGAGTAAAAATAAGAAAGATAGGGAAATTGTCTCACAAAACCGCAAAAAACCCCTAAAGCAAGGGTAAGGTAGTTTAACAATTATATAGCAAAATAGCCTCCTGTCATTTTTGAGTCCCTGATGTACAACATATTAATTTTATTCTGCTCAATTAGAGATATAATTAATTATATAATCGTTTAAATTTTATTCAATTAGTATTTACAAAAATAAGATAAAACTTATTTATTTTATGTTAAATATAAAAATATTGGAATTAAAGTTCAAAAATCTTCTATATTCAGATGACATGAATTAAAGAATATCAAAATTCTTGCTCACAAATGATTAAAAGAAAACAAAAAATTTAATTTAAAATTTAAAAATCTTTTAGCATTTAATCAATATCTCATTATTTTGGTTATTCATTTTCAATTATGTTCAAAATTTTAATCTCAACTCAAATACTGAAATCTTAATTTGATTTTAAAGAAAGTTTTTCTCTAACTTAAAGTATAATTTGTTTAACCAAAAACAAAACTTAAATTCAGTAAACAGTATATAAATTCTCATATTTCAACAGTTGAACTTAAATCTGATTCTTCAAATATTTGAAACAATTTTCATAATAACTACACAAGATTTTTGCCTCCTGTTTAGTGAATATTTGTTTATAAATATTATAAACTCAATCACTTCATTAAAACCCATACATTATATAATATACTGTATATTATTCAACGATTTCATTGTGAAAATAAATACTAATTTGAATAATATAAACTGCAAACCGATATACAATTTAATACCGGTCTCTATAATGTATATCAATAGAATAAATCAGTGTAGGGCTAAATTCAAAGAAATATGTAATGCAGTGAACCCTCACAATTACATAGTCTATATAACTTAGATTTCATTCATCTTTGATACGAACGCCGAAATAAAATTTTCTTGAATTGAATATTTTCAGATCTTGGCTTTGCATTGATAATAAATTAATTTTGTACCGGTATTGATATATACCAATGTTATGTTAAAGGAGATATTGAAGTGGAAAAATAGAGATTTATTTATTAAGATTTTACTAAAAGCAATTATTTTATAGAATACATTTCACAAATACTCTATTAAAGCAAAATCTCAAATCTACAAAAATCATAAAAAATACTAATAATCTGTTCGAAAAGTCAGGTAAGAAATATTAATAAGCTATTTCATCATAAAGATAAGACAAGAATACACAAGTTTTTAGTATAACCTTACATCCCCTCAAGAACTGCAGAATTTAGTTTATGGAAATTATGGGGAAATTTTTTAAATCATTTGTACTGTACTGTAATAAACTAGTTTATAAATTGAAAAATATAATGAAATCTAATATAAGGGCAGCCAAAATAGAGTTGTACGGAAAAATGAATAACTCGAAAACGGTTAGACATAGTTTTAATGGATTTTATTAACTCTTTAGACTTACGGTTAGACATAGTTTTAATGGATTTTATTAACTCTTTAGACTTAGCGAAAAAATTATGAATTAAATTATTTAATAATTTAGACATATTTGAAATCTGTAAAATGCATTTAAAAGATCTATCGACTGAGCGTCTAATACAGTTTAAATCGTTTTAATCGGACAATTATTTCTATGAGAGTTTGGACACTTCTCGGAGGTCATGATCACAGCTTACACCACAATACTTGGAATTGATTTATCAAATTGAAATCAAAGTAGACATGTAACAGTTTAATATGAAACAAGAACCTTTAAATTCAAATCACTCAAACAGACACAGTGAATTTTTAAATATCAATAACTGAATTTTTATCATAAAATGTAATTAAAAATTAGATACTTGTTTAATGCACACACGCTTTATAACTTTATATAAAGGTGAAAATAAAGCTGATAGAATGTGATAAACTGTATAAAATTCAATAATTGATTATATTTAAAAATTCACTGTGTCACTTTGAGTGATCCGAATTTATAGGTACTTGCGTTATTTCCATTTCCGAGTCTGGCCATCCCTGAATTTTAGTATTTGAATATTATTTCAAGTTCTCCATAATCTTGCCATGGTCACATTTATTTTCAAAACTGATATATTTCAAATAATATGACAATATTTCAATTTATAAAAAATGAATATATTTTATAGAATACTGAGATGTAATGTTCTAATGGCTTAAATAAAATTTAACAAGCTAAATAAAAGATGACTGCAATAATGGCTTTGTAGAAATTTTCCAACTCTTAATAATGAATTATTGATACGTTTAAACTTATACTGAATTACATTTGAAAGCATGACTTAAGACCTTATTTATTGATAATATACAACTTCAATATTCAGGAAATGGCGGAAATATCTCAAAATTTTGTTTTTAAAAAATTTTAATAATAGAAGTAATATATAATAGAAGTTTTTCCCACAACGAATCATAGTTTATGAAATCGGGTATCATTTAAATACTAAAAAGTTTAATTTTTAATCTTTTTTAAAATTCGGTAGTAAATAAGAACATGCACATGTGAATTTGATGACATGATAAGTAAATGTTTAATAATGTTTAAGCTTAATATGTTATTAATTTTTAATTCTAATTTTAAAATATAACTTCTCTAATCAAAAATGTATTAAAAATATGTTATCCATATTTACAAATTAAATCTAAGCTCATATTAACTTAACAAACGTAACAGATTTTAATAAATTAAATGCAAATTATTAATTGAATAGATATAGAAAATTATAAATTTTAATTTCATGTAAACTATTCTAAAACAACACAAACAAAGAAATTGCAGTTTAAAAATGAATACAAAAAAACTTTGTCACAAACCTTAGTAACCCAATGTTAGCAAAGAATAAATATGAAAATTATTATAATATGAAAATTTATATTTATTTTATCTGAATTTTGAATTTACTGCTACTCTATAACAGTATAAACGAATTGTAAACTGTATCTAATATTTTCAAAAGTGCAGTAAAACAAAATGTTGAAACACTTCAATGAAAAATTCATCGCAAATATTGAACATTAAGACTTGAATAGACTTTAGTAAATCGGGGAAAAATAAATCGCTTATAATTCAATGTTAATAGAGTTGCATAAAAATGCAATCAATTCTACACATTCTTATCTCTAATACATATTTAATTTTAGTAATTTTTGACAAATATTTTCTCATAATCTATAGTATTCTTTAGTATTTTAATATAATAAATGATATTTATTGTCGTTTACAGATACCAGAAGTAAACATCAGACAAAAGAGTGCTTATAAATGAGGAAACATGAAATATATGAAGTACTGTATATGGAGTGCATTATAAAGAATATAAAAGACATTATTCTAAACTTTTTTCTATTCTTGCTTTTAATGAATAAAACAATATTTATTTCAACTTATATTAGAGTCGATGGAGTTAATGGCGTGAATGCAGGTAATCATTTCTGACTTATTATTAGTTTAGTGTTTTCATTCATTATTTTTAAATACTACTAACAATAAATAATAGTATTTAACTTCTGAAGAGAAAATTTCTCGAATTATAATTAAAATTAAAGATTCTTAGATATAAACAAAAAAATTGCGCCAATTTTTAGTCGAAGGCGTTTTAAATCTTCAAAAATTGGATTTTTTAAACTTACATAAGAACTTGATATTTGGAGTGATAATCAATATTACATAATATTATCAAAGTTTTGATATATAAATATATAGGAAATGAATTTTCGGGAAATAAACAAAAGTTATTCCTCATCTTTTAAATACATTTTTAATCAAATAATTTTTAAATACTGTATATAATGTTAAATATTTTTCATTTACATTCTTATACTGTATTATTATGAATTAAATTTTTCTGGACCTATACCTCTCGACGTAAATTGAGTGTATATGACAAATAACACTTAGCTGTATACAAAGTATAAAGTTTATTTAAAACCACACCAAAAGTTAAAAGGAGACTTAAGCGCTAATTCCGCAAAATAATAAAGAATTTGCTAATTTTTTACTTTACAATGAATAAATTTCCGCCGTTTTTACCAAAACCTTTGGATAATCCCGAAAAATTCATTCCTAATTTATTTATTTGATGGCGTGTTCTATAAAATAGGAATGATTGACATTATTACTACTGCAGCTTTCAAGCAGATATATTTAAATAACTCAACTTTGTGTTCATGAACTTATGAAAGATTGAGCTTAACTTTAATACTGTATTCAAAATCAATACTAATAAACTTCTAATAAGCATATTTCCAGAACAATCCAATAAAAATATTAAAAATGCAATATTGAATGAAATCTTAATTAATTTATTCATTTATTTAACTTTAAGTGTTTAAATTAAATTAAATAAAACTAATTTTATTATTTCATTTATCAGTAATAAAATTGCCTTCAAATGCTATTGAGGATCAAACAGGTAATTGTATTTAATTTTAAACAAACATTTCACGTTTAGAAGCTTAAAATTTAAAAAAATTGAATTGTATTTTATTATTTACACACGTATTTCACTCAAACAGTGATGTTATAATGTATCAATTTTTTAATAAATTATATATTTAAAAATTCTAATACAAATATCATCAATAGTTGGTTAAATTTCAATAGATTAGTCTAATTTGACTTATTTAATAATAAAATCACAACAATTAACCTAAAATTCAGTTTATTTATCATTTTTAACACTTTAAAAATATAAATCTTTACATTATTTATTCAATTAATGCTTAAATAAGGTTATAAAAAAAATTTTAACATTAAAAAATAAAATTAATAGTGATATAACAAAGGATAAACGAAAGTTAGAGTAGGAAATTACACAATTATTCTCGCAGTTTTTTAACACTTTAAGTATTCTCTTTTTATTATATAATATATTTTATATATTCTTTTATACATTAATAATATAAAATGTGATAATAATAATATAAAAGTAAAGAATAATAAAAAATTTCATTATATTAATAACTTCTCCTTTCATAAAGTGGTTTATTCTTTAATTCCTTAAACTACTTCTTCAAAATGAATTAGATTTGGCAGAGATAGTATATAATAGATGTTAGTTTTACGAAATACATCAAACAAACAAACTTTTTGATTGACAAATATTATTAATTATTTAAGTTTGATAAATGGCTTTACGATTGTATTGACATAAGCTCAGCAATACTGAAAATTATATCGATTCATATATGGGTTGGGTTTTAGGTACAAATAAAAACTTATTAAATTTGGTTATTTTGAAAATTATTCCCAATGGAGACATCTTTGGTTTTTTATAAGTAAGAAATGGTTCGTACAATAAAAGATACAAACATTACACAATATTATATCTCCAGTATATACCATATATGATGAGTTAGGAGTCTCTGTAAAATAGGAGAATTCTTATAATGTTTTTGTGTAGTTTTTTTACAAAATTGAATAAGTAGGTCAAGTAATAAAATTTAGAATTTAGAGAAAAATTTCCGTTTCGATATCGGAGGGCATCAAATTTGAAAGACAATACTATGTCGATTTATTTATACTAAATAGACATTTCGAATAAAATAGTTGAAACTAAAATTTTTATTGTAAAATTAAAATTCTGTTAACAAATAATAGGTCTATTCATCTAGTATAAAATTACATTATTTATTCAATACTTTTGATGAACCATATAGTAAGAGTGGCAAATGCCTAACTACCTAGTCTGTTTTTTAACTACAACAAAACTTTGCATCGATCAGCATAATGCAGAAGGAATGATGATCAGTTTGATCTAGAATTAACATTGAACATCTCAAATTGATTGTATTGATAATTCTGTAACTTATTTTTTAATTATCTCAAATTATCTCTTTATTATGTTTTAGTTTTATTTTATCATCAAAGATGGCTGTGATTCGTTTTTTAATACAAATGTTCAAATTATCTATTTATTTTTATTTCATCAAAATATGCATGCACAATATGCATCATGTTCATTTGTCATTTATATTTTATATCCTCTGTCACCTTTAATTTGCGATTATAACAATGATATGATTTGCATTTTCAACATTTTAAAAAATAAACTAAAACAGACTCATATTCTATATGTAATGAGAATTCTCCTTTCAAGTACATCATTTCAGGTAAAAGTAGTTTACTTACAAAAACTACAAAATTGTGGTATTACTTTCAATATGCTTCATTATTGCACTTGTATTATAACAAACGCATCATTTGTTGAATAATGAATGGTGTGGTCCAAAACAAAACCATCAAAATAAGCCTATTATTATAAATTACTTAAAGATATGTTCACTTATATGTGGTCTAAATTACAATTTAATGCAATAAAATGTCTGTTATTTTAAAGCCTAGATACAAAAGATACGGAATACTAATAATTCTAAATTATTAAATGTGTTTTTACTATACATTGAACTTTATTGTATTGTACTGAACGCTAATACTATAACAAAGAATTTTAAATAAATTCATTAGGTTTGAAGAATTTGATGAAGTATGGAATAAATAAGATAGGATAGGATTATAACATTTAAATCATTAAAATTTTTTCTAAAAATTAGCTTAAGTTTTCTTAAACTTATTGACTGCTTTCACTTTCTAATCTACAGTATATTTCTTGTAAAGTCTGATCAGAAATACCCGAATTGTATAAATATTAAACAAATATATTTATGTTATATTTGCATTCTTTTAATTCTTTGTTAAATTCTGTTAAAACTACAGGTGTCGAGGTACAAAAAATTTCAAGGGGGAGTAAGCTATTATTTGTCAAAGAATAAAATTGATAAGAATATATTCCCGAAATTCTTGATTCTTAAGTTATTTTTAAAATAAAATTTCATATATTCTATAATTTCAAATAGAATTCACAATTTGCTACACACGTAAACGCGTAACGTTATACTCATTGTTTGATTCACTCATACCTGTTTACCACTAATATGTTTCTTAATGGAGTCTCCGGAGAAAACAAAAAAACATTTAAGATTTGATATGCCTCACAATTTACCAAATTTTTTTTACAAATTTCTGAACAATTAAGACAGAATTATCCTTTAATTAAATAAAAGTAATTTTTGCTGACATAGGGCACTACACTCTTAATTTGTGTAATGTTTTTTGTGCCGCAAGAAATTAGTAGAGGTTTCATTCATATTTGTGAATTTTGAGTAATTATGTATTCCGAGTAAAAACTGGCAGTTTTAGAGCTATCTGGATATGAATGGCAAACACTTCTAACAAATTTGATAATTTTTATTCACGAGAAATAAATTATCAATGTTTACAATTTCAAGTAATTATCTCTTAGAATATTAATGGTATTAAAAGAATTAAGAGAAATAAAAATAAACTGATAACCATTACAATAGTTTTAAACACTCTATATTATGTAAAGTTAGTAATTTATTTCAGATAATAACACTGTCATTATGTGACCAATAGAGTAATTATTATAACACAAATGCATTTATATTATTTTATACAACATATTAATTAATATTTCATATGATTTTATCATTAAATGCGAACAATGTTTTAATATATGTTTTGCTATTTTTCAGTATATCCTGAATATAAAGTTAAAGCTGGAAGTCGGGCAGAATTGGGGTGCAATGTGACCATACCATCTTCTGACGATGCAATAACTTTGATCCTTTGGTATCGCGGCAACGAGTCTCGTATCCCTATCTACAGTGTTGACGCCCGCGAAGACGTTTTATTAAATGCAATACATTTTAGAGATGAGGTGTTCGCAGGAAACAGAGCTTTCTTTAATTTAACTGTAAGGCCAGCACTCCTTCAAATTGATCCGGTCTTAGAGGATGACGGAATGGAATATAGATGTAGAGTGGATTTCCGTTGGGGCAGAACAATGAATACTCATGTCTTTCTTAATGTTATCGGTATGTCTATATGTATCTGTGGTTTGTAATACAAATTACTGGCAATTGTTTAATTAATAATGAGATAAAAGCCGTAAAGCCATCAAATTTTTAAGTACTCACGTATGAGATCATAAATATTTAATTTATATCGACTCTAGGATTAAAAACACAACAAATTTGAACCTGTTTTAAAAGTTCATTTTACTATTTTACATGAGTTAAGTCAAATAAATTTTTTAGTATTTGAATACATTTCTAGTATTATTAGTTTAGTTTATAAAATGTTTTATATAAAGATATGAAAATTCTGGGCTTAGAATAGTTTTGTATTTAAGAATTATTTTAATCATTAACAGCAGTTATTCGGAGAAATATCAAATTCGCTGTATATCTAAATATACTCATTTTTATTCAGATTAAACTCTAGTAATCAAAGTTATAAATTAAGGAGAGCTAGGTAGCTCAGTATCTCGGTAGCACGAATTTACTGAGAATATAGTTATGCTATATTTGTGGTTCGACCCCCATCGAGATCTTAATTTTTTTAGGTTTTTTTAGCTGTCTGTTAGGTTTTTACTCATACCTACTGCAACAAAAGACACCTATTCTGTAAGGATGAGATTCGCAGAGTACATATGAACTTAAACCTATAGATATCTTTTTACATTAATTAATTTTATGAGTTTTTAAACTTAACTCTTTAAAAAATCTCTAATATTAATAAAATAAAATCAAAAATATATTTAGAAATTATAAAATTGTCAATAGAATCTAAGAAATTATTTTTAGCTTTTAAGTAATTTTTAATTTTGTAAATAACGCTCTTTTAATAATGATAAAATACTCTCTCTGCAGCACTATGAACAGTAACTACTCCGTAGACAGTCTATATTTCTTAATTTATTTTTGCAAATAAACAAATCGCTCAAACAATTGATTATTTAAAAACAGTACATTCTTAAAGAGTGCAATAATTTTATTAACTTTTTCGCTCAAATGCATTGTTTCACATAGAGCTGACAAATGAATCACTGCGTATATGATTATTGAAAATGTAATTTAAGTTTGGGATCCCTCACTGGGTTATTTATTTATTTATTTATTTATACAGTAAAAATAGATATCACTGTTAGACTTTCAAAACCAATAGAATTTAATGATATACAGTAGTCATGTATTGCACAACAAAGCTATACAATATTTTTTATTTGAACAAAATTGTATTTTGGGAGCCATAAGTGCTATTATAGAATATTCTAAATATTAATGATATCCATAGTGGGGAACCTTAGCATTCATATCGGCAGAGTGGGAGTTAAGAAGACAAGACTATATACTTTAATATATGCTTTATTTCTGGTTAAAAATACTGTATTACCCCTTAGTTTCTATGAGCTGTTGAGCCTTAAATAGCCTTAAACTATGATTTAATAATCAAATTATTTATAAATCTTTGGTTCAACAAAATAGACTTCATTTTTCAGTGTATTTGTGTTTACAATCGATCATATATTTAGTCAAATATTTAGTTAAGTGTTAATTATTTCTAACAAAACATTTATCATATTTTGTTCTATAAGTGCCTCCAAATTCAATAGTAATAAAAGACTCAAACGGTACTCTTGTGCACAACACAATCATTGGACCATACAATCAAGGCATAGATGTAATGTTGACATGTCTCGTAGAGGGGGGTAAGTAGTGAAACATTATCACACTTGACATCCAATTTGGCCCAAATCTGTCAATTTTTTATAATTCTGATAACTTTATTGTTTATTATCTGTACAATCCATAAGATAATAATTACATACAAGTGTTAGCTCTGTCATCCCATCACTTGTAAAAGTATTGAATCAAAAGTTTAGGAGAAATTCAATTAAAGTTAGAGAAAAACAATTACTTTAAAGTTTAAACAAAATAAATTATAATATTATATAAATAATAGTATTCTTTATAAACCCTTACATTAAATTGTATTATAAATAATATAACATTAGTTATGTATTATTACTGCAAATATAAGGCTTTAGTTTAAACTTTAAAGTTTTAGATTCAATATTTCTCATAAAAAGTCTTAAACCATACCCGGTATTACATTTTACTATTGTATACCAAAGTTAACGATTGTGCTCATATTAAAATTAATTTACTCAGTAGTGTTTGAGATAATCAATACCACTGCTAACATTACGTCTGACCAAATCAATCGTATCGTTTAAATTATAAAATAAATTAAGTAATCGTTGAAATACTGTTATAACAAATGGCTCAACAAATATCAAATTGAGGCTAAAGAGTAAAACTTATTTATAGCAGAGTATATAACTAATGATTGCCTTCACTGTCAATACAATCGTTTATTATTTAGTATTAGACCAAATGTTTTATTTTAATTAACTTTTTGCACAAATGCATTGTTTCACATGGAGTTAACTATTATCAGATCTGATGAGATTCGAGTGGCATCTGATAGAGATAATTCAAGTTTTATCCATGTAATCCTCAAATGATAAACTTTACTCATTTAACTTTAAAAACAAATGTCTTTTTGTTAAACGCGTTCATAGAAGCAAATTCTTATAAATTTGTTAAAAGTATGCGTTTTTACTTAATAACACTTTTTACACGAATTAATTTCATGTGTAAAACTTTAAAATTGCAGCTAATGTTCAACATATTCTCTGTTCCCAATTTTATTTTTCCTGGGAATGGGAACTGATACCAAAGTTCTCGGAATGTTCCCAAGTTTCACTATTTTGCCAAAATCGTATGATTTTTAAAATTGTCTTAAAAGTATAACTTATTCTATTATATAATTATTCAAATTATAATATTATTCAAATGACTCATTAACGGTAATTACTTTTTAACCCGACCCATGTGTCCAACTTAACCACAAATTTTCGTTAATGTTAGTCATTGTTCACATAAAACTTTTTAATAACTCATTGATTACTTTATTAGAATGTGATCGACACTTGTCTTCCATATTGTTTACATATGGTATCCTAATTACAAGTATTAAACACTCGACAATTTAATGTCAATCATTTATTTAGATTTATTTAATTCAATTTTATAGTTTAACTGTAAGATAACATAAATTCATTTATGTAACCAAAAATTACTTATTTTCAATTTTGGAACCAAATTTAAATTCCCCATTATATTCCGGAAAGATTCCCGTTCCCAAAACTCCCCAAACTCCAAGAATTTGGGAACTGAGCTGACACTAATTGCACCTAAAGTAGGGGTTGAAATTTGTACCAGAAATCTGAAAGGAATCAGAAATATTTAACATTCATGTAATTATCCCATAAAAGTCTGATTAAAATCCGATCAAAAAAATTATTCGACTTTCAATTTAAACGATTACTTAATTTATTTCACAGTTTAATAGAGTATTCGAGTGTTTAAACACTATTTGTTACTAATAGTCACAATAGAATAGCTTATAAACAATGTTTAATTTGGTTTTGGTAACACTGGTAAATAGGCAGTCCTCCCCCGTCGCTGCACTGGTATCGCAATGGCACTATGATTGACGGCAGTTACATAATAGATAGTGAGGGTATGTCTCACAACCATTTAGTTGTATATAAATTGTCACCAAATGATCTCAATGTGGAGTTTGTTTGTGAGGCCAACACATTGAACTACACCACAATCCGCGCACATGTCATGATTGACATTAATTGTGAGATATTTTTATTAATCCAAGCAATCATTACTTGTAATCATTGTCTTTCATTAGTTCTTCCTTCGAGTGTTGTCATCACTTCTCCGAAGACTGTTTTGTCTGCCGGACGTAAAGTAGAGATCATTTGTGAGACAAAAGGTATTTAATATAAATAAGTCTTCAAATTATATTAGATGTCAAAACTTGTACTCTTTTACCTCAAGGCTCTCGACCTCCCGCTGTCATTACGTGGCTTAAAAACAATAAACAGTTAACACATTCGCAGTAAATACAGAAATTTAGTCTTAAGTTCAACAATGAGTTCGTTATTGTATTACTAATTATAGAGAAAACGTGTCTTTCGATGGAAACACCACAACAAGTGTTTTGAATTTGATGCCTACCATAGCCGACAACAATGCCTTATTGGTCTGTAGAGCTCACAACTTACGAATCACTCACCACTACATTGAATATGAATGGAAACTACAGGTCTTTTGTAAGTCAATTGAATTTAACGCACTGTTAATGACATTCAGAATAGGGGCAGAGAGTGGTAGTGATGGCACAGTATGTTTCACTAAATGCTAGAGTTGTATCAATAAATTACTTTCCTATATGTGCTAATCATTCGCTATTTCGAAATGTATTTTCAATTTTAATATTTACTCAAATATTTCTATTCTATAATTGAGTCCAATTGAGTGTAAGTCTCGGGAGGTATTGATATAATAGGGCATAAATTGAATGATTCACTTAATTCAGATAGAGATAGGAGTATCCAGAGGTGTATATTATGATAAACGAGTGCAGAGTTTGAATTGAATATAAGTGATGAGCCATTGATTAACTCATCTGTTTCTCTATACATGAGATGATCCTAAAATCACGTTAACTATTGGCAAAAGTACTAAACCAGCGATACTTAAAGAAGGATCAGAAGCAGTGATGGAATGTAGTATTAAAGCCAATCCTATTGCCAGTGATATTCACTTTCTGATCAACGGATCCATTATTTCTGATAATGAAGAAAACGGTTGGTTTGAAAACATTTATTATCAGTTAATTAATCGAAAGATATTTTTAGGCGTTTTCATTGAGAACTCAACACTTATTATACAAAATTTACTGCCAGAACACAGAGGAAGGTATAGATGCAGCGCAAGTAATATAGAGGGAAAGGCAGACAGCAATGAAGTGATGCTCGACATTAGATGTAAGTTAACTGTAGAGACTATTTATTGGGTATTTATTTGTTCCTCAATTTGGAGCTCAAATAGTTTTAGTCAATAATCAATACTTGAAATAATGATTAAAATGATCGCACATTTGGTTGTGTTCACAAAATTTGTATTTTTTGTTCATTTTTACTCCCCATTAAAGTTATGTCTCATTTCAGACTACGGCTATTTAGAGTATTGTCATAAATGTTATTACTTATGACAACACTTATGATTAAAAAAAGTTTTTCAATGACTGACTTTTCTTAAAAGTTTTGAAAACTTTTATTTGTCGGTAATATTAAAAGAATACTACCGTTACTAAGAATACTTAACATAATCTGCATTAGTATTAGTACCAAAATCACAATTGATTCCAAATTTTTATCCCACAATATATAACACAATCAAAGAGTCATTGCGTCTAATGATATGAAAAGTAATCAAATGTTTAGAAATAACTTTACATTTGATTTACAGACTCTCCGATTTGCAAAAACACTCGCATAAAGACTACTATTGCTATGACTTTAAACGAGACAATAGTTTTAAGATGTATTGTTGACGCGCAGCCAACTGCGGTATCTTTTTATTGGACTTTCAATAACTATGAGCTCCATAACAATTATACCACTTCTGGATTGTTAAGTGAACTCTCATTTAGCACTCGATCTGAACATGACTTCGGGTTAGTGTCGTGTTGGGCCAAAAATGAGATCGGAATGCAATCCAATCCCTGCCTATTTGTTATCATCACATCTGTTCCTCCGTTGCCTTTGAATGAATGTGTTGTTCTAAATAAGACAATCTCATCGATTACGATAGAGTGCGTGTCAGGAGAGAGCGCTGGTCTTCACCAAACATTTTATGCTCAGGTGTTGGACTCTAAACACCAAACTTTAGTGAAAAATATTAGTGTTTCGACAAATCCATTATTTTTTATTAATCACTTGTCTTCTGGAACCGAGTATTCAATAAATTTATTCGCCATTAACTCAAAGGGCAAGAGTTTACCCAAAATTCTCATTGTCTCCACTCTCTCCACAATCAACACTAAATTAGGTTAGTTTTACACCAATAAAAAAAATTCTTTACAAATAATGAAATCAATTTAAAACTCAATAATTTTTTTTTTTGAATAAAACCTAAACTATTGAAGAGATTTAAGTTTTGTATAGAATTTGTAAAAAGTTTTGATAATTTGTTGCGAATAATAGTTAAAGGCATAGATTTTTACCATTAATTTGGTCACAATTTTTTAATCCATTGATTATAACATTTATATACTTCTCTATAAATAGAAATATAATAAATAAATCACTTGAATCGACAATTTTACACTCCATTACTCAATCCAACTCATCCCGTATTGATTTTATTCCATATATAAAATATTTGAGATCTGTTGAAATGTTCGCAAACAAGTATTACTTTATGTGTAGTATTTTAATGATAAGAAAATCTCTTGTATTTACATAACTTAAATCTCTACAAAAATTGCTCAAAAGGTTTTTCAATACGCTTTTCTTATTGATCTCATAATGTTATAGTATAACAGTTATACAATATATAAACAAAATTCAATCATTAGTATCTGCACATCAAGAACTGGAATATGATCCGTTTGTAGCAGTACTTACCGGTGCCTTATTCTCACTCATTTTGATTATTATCATTATAATCATAATCTGTAAAATCAAAGAACAGGACGAAGAAAAGGACAAAAGAGATCAACAGAATCAACAAATGTCAGTAAAATATTCTTTAATTATAGGCGTAAACGATATATTCATCTGTCTGTAGTCGGATTTGTCTGTAGTTTATATATAAACCGCTTTTTTAGTTTTTTTTGAGTTAATTTAGTTTTTAATTGAATTTTCGACAGAATTTCGATATCGAAAGCAACAAAAAATCATTTGAATGGAAGTAATGATGAGCTGAGAAGAAACCCGGATGTGATTCCTTGTGGTCAGTATTTGCAATATTCTTAATTGCATTCTATGTTAAAAAATATAAAAAACATTTCTATAAATAGATAATTCATTTCGTGACTCAACATTAGATTTATTTATGATTAATGACTTACAATCCAATGCTCTCAAAGGGAGTGCTTTACAGAATTCCAAATCCATTGTCAATCAGTACACACCTATTGAAGAAAGTTTTGGTCGTATTCTAAAGGTTTACTTTTTAATAATTATCATAAAACTCCTAATTAACGGTCAGAACTACTATGAGAGTTAAAAAATGCTTTGCGATAGCTTAAACTTTCCTCCCGGCGTTCAAAGACTATTTATAAATTTATTTTAAAACAAATTATTTATTGACATATGATATGAATTCTCTCAGATTAAGCAAAAATAAATTTTATAAAGTCTGGCTCTTGGCTTATGTTAAGAATTTAACACAATTATTGTAATTTCATATAACCATAAATTTGTTAATTCAATTATAATGAAGTATTTGTGCCAATTATTTCTGCCATAAATTTTAAATATGAGTTAAACCCATATTTGACTTAAAATAAATGTTTTAGTTTTGTTTTCTCTTTATAAAAGAGTTACGAATATTATTATTTGAGATCTTTTATAATAATCTTTATTTTTGTTTTATTTATTAATTCTCTTATTTTAAAGTTTTAAAAAATTGTTTTCTATGTTTAGACCGAAAATGATTTAAATGAAGAGATTTTCTACTCTAAGAGAAAGTTAGAAGTTTTTGCACATCAAATAGGAATTGATGTAAATATTAGTGAATATTAAATACATATTAAACTCAGAATTATCGCAATGTTTAGGAATTTGATGGCATTGATATCCAACAAACAGATGTATGAATTTGTTGTAATGAAGAATACATGAGTAGTCAAACTCAAATTATTGTATGATTTAAGTAAGTAATGGTTTGCGTGATTACCAATGATTGGCAATAGATTAACAATTTTTGTTTTGAACATTACTTATATTTTAGACATTTTCTCCGAAAATATATACAATATTTAAGTGCGGAAGTGATGAATGTTTATGGCATTCAACTCATAAGCTATAGATCTATGTTTAGAAAACCGATAAAAATATTTTAATATTTTTTTAATACTAAATAAATATAAACATATTGTAAATGAATGTAAAATATTGTCAAAATGTAATTCAAATAATTTATTTATTTTTATTAAAGTCTAAATAAAATAAACTGAAATTTGTGTGAAATGTAATAAAATAAAACTTATGAATACTATGCAGAGTATGTGTGCAACTGTAAGAATGATAGTTTGAATTGTTTTTTGAATCACATCTAACAAAATTGCAATAAACTAAGAGTATTATATCTTCTCTCTCTCTCTCTCGCTCTCTCACTCTCTCTCTCGCTCTCTCTCACTCTCTCTCTCGCTCTCTCTCACTCTCTCTCGCTCGCTCTCTCTCTCTCTGTCTCACTCTCTCTCAATCTATCTCTCTCGCTCTCTCACTCTCTCTCGCACTCTCAATCTCGCACTCTCTCTCTCGCACTCTCATTCTCTCGCACTCTCACTCTCTCGCACTCTCTCGCACTCTCTCTCACTCTCTCTCATTCTCTCGCACTCTCTCTCTCTCTCTCTCTCTCTCTCTTTCTCTCTTTCGCTCGCTCTGCGCATTCTTTGTAGGATTTTAATAAAAATTATTTAATTTTTGTACAATCCTTGAATTTGACCTCTCCTTATATACTGCAGTATTTTATTTAAGTCATTGTATGGAAGAAATGTTAAAATAAATTTAAGTTATTTTGTAAATTAAAAAATAATTCTAAAATAATTAAAAATTTTGAATAATAACTGTTATAATATGATCCGTTATGTTTTGTTATTAATAATCTATAAAATAGTTTATTATAATTGATTTGATATTTTCCCATATGTTTCAATACCAATATCTTACTACGTGGGGAATTCCTAATGCCTATGAATAAAACCCCTGGAAGTTTTTCAATATAAAATTTCCAATTCATAACTTTGATACTACAGTGACTGGTACTATTGGTACAAATGACTGGATTTATATTAATTAAAAGTGTAAATAACTTTCATTTGTTACATTTACTTAGGGTCTTAGTTTTCTTACCTTTATTCTGTACACTGCCATTAATTTTATTTTCTATTCTAAACACTTTACTACTGTTATCCTTCTAGTCTAGTGTACAGATTCATACAGCGAAAATTAATGCGTTAAATCTCAACCTTTATTGGAAATGTAACGACTCTTTTATTAGGAGTAGAATGAGATCATTTGAGAGCCGGAAATTCTGAAAAATAATTCGCTCACAGTTAATAACACACTAAATTACACAGTACTAATTTACTGCCCTACCGAGCCCTCTATTTTTATTCATTTTACTTAATAATTCAATTTAATATCAAAATAAATATTTTATAAGATTTGTACAATTACTACCACACACTGAGACAAATACAATATTACTTTTACTGCACACTAGGAACGGGAATCGCTATTTTTGCATGGATTCATTAAGTCCTTAATTTTAGAAATATATTCCATCAAAAATTAATTTTAAATTATTTATTTCTGAATTACTTCTAATTAAAAATATTTTAATAAAGTTTCACTAAATTTATTTATTTAAAAAACTATATTTTAATTCTGATTGATTAAAATTTTTATCATAAAATATAATTTGACTTTTTTTTAGATAATTTATTATTCTTTTTCTATCAATACAACTAAAGCACTGGTAATACCAGTTTAATAAAAT
>JAQGCF010000022.1:0-19050 GCA_034699405.1 Hermanniella punctulata | reverse complement strand
ATTTGAGTTTTTTCTCAATGTCTTATATTTGCTTAAAAAGTATTATATTTTTTAAATTTCATTTAATTTATAATTGAATTAAAACTGAATTTTGTCTCAATATTTTTAGTTACAAATAAAGTCATTAGCATTGAAAATATCAATTATAAACGGACGAGAATATTGCAATCACTGTACAGTACAGTACAGAAATCAGTGATTTTCAATTTTTAAAAAGATATTTTTTAGTGTAGAAAATACTCGAAATGTGTATTCAGTTTGAGTGCTATATAGTATTTTAGAGTGTGTCAAAGGTCACGTTTGCACTGGTTTTCAATAGATTTGAATGAAATGCAAAACAAATTTAGAAATAATATTCTTATGATAACATCATTTCAGGCAGTTTGGGCGGGTTGGGGTCACGCGTCCGAATATCCAAAACTTCCGGAGATGTTGGGAAAGGCGGGCATTGCATTCATGGGTCCGCCACATCTCGCAATGTGGGCCTTAGGCGATAAGATTGCGTCGAGTATAGTGGCGCAGACTGCGAACGTGCCAACACTTCCCTGGTCGGGATCGGGACTTGTGTGCAGTGATTGGCGCGAGGGAAAGACATTTAAGATACCTCCAGATCTGTATCGCAAGGGATGCGTACATGACGTCAACGAAGCCTTGACTGCAGCTCAGAGTATAGGCTTTCCAGTGATGATCAAAGCGAGTGAAGGCGGCGGCGGTAAAGGCATTCGCAAAAGTGAATCGCCCGACGACTTCCCGCAGATGTTCCGACAAGTGCAGAGCGAAGTGCCCGGAAGTCCCATCTTCGTGATGAAGTTGGCCAAATGTGCGCGACATCTAGAGGTGAGTGTAGACATCTCACTAATGTTTGTGTTGTCACGTGTGTCTCTCTCTCTATTGTCAGGTGCAACTGTTGGCCGACCAATACGGGAACGCCATCTCATTGTTTGGTCGCGACTGTTCCATACAAAGACGACACCAAAAGATCATCGAAGAGGCCCCTTGTATTATAGCGGAGGAGTCGACGTTCGCGGAGATGGAAATGGCGGCCATCCGTTTGGCGAAGATGGTGGGCTATGTGTCCACTGGAACTGTTGAGTACCTGTACGACCCAAACGAACAAAAGTTCTACTTCTTGGAGCTGAACCCACGCCTGCAGGTGGAGCACCCGTGCACTGAGATGGTGGCAGATGTGAATCTTCCCGCGTGTCAGCTGCAGATTGCAATGGGTTTGAGACTCAACAGAATCAAAGAGATACGACTGCTGTACGGCGAGAGCGCGTGGGCCGACACTGAGATCGACTTCATCAAAGGTCGGTCACGTCCGTGGGGTCACGTGATAGCTGCCAGAATCACATCCGAGAATCCGGACGAAGGCTTCAAACCGTCGAGTGGAACCGTTCAGGAGTTGAACTTCAGAAGTATTTTATTATTATTTTTATTATTTTTGTTTTATTATTATTTCTATTCATAGGCAGTAAAAACGTTTGGGGATACTTCTCTGTGGGCGCATCGGGTGGCCTTCACGAGTTCGCCGACTCCCAATTTGGACATTGTTTCTCGTGGGGAGAGGACAGAGAGGACGCGCGAGAGAACCTCGTGTTGGCTCTCAAAGAGCTGTCAATTCGGGGCGACTTCAGGACCACTGTTGAGTATCTGATAACACTTCTGGAGACGGATGACTTTCAGAAGAATCAGATCAATACGGGATGGCTCGACAAGTTGATAGCGGAGAGGGTTCAGTCAGGTTTGTGTGTTTGAAATACTGTAGTAGTAATTGTAATAATTAAACTATTTGTCGCAATTGTAGGCAAACCGAAGACCTCTTTGTCGCTGATCTGTGGCTGTATTCATGTGGTGGACTCTCAACAACAGAACAATTGGCAGAACTTTCAATTGTCGCTACAAAAGGGACAAATACTACCGGCGAATACACTGTCGAACACACAGAACGTTGAGCTCATATACGAAGGCATGAAATATGTGGTGAATGTGACCAAATCGGGAATCAACTCATACTTTCTCGTCATGAACAACACGTGCAAAGAAGTGGAAGTGCACCGCATGTCAGACTCGGGCCTATTGCTCTCCGTTGACCACTCCTCTCACACCACATACATGAAGGAAGAGGTGGACAGATATCGGGTGGTGATCGGCAATCAGACGTGCGTATTCGACAAGGAGAACGACCCCACTATTCTCAGGTCGCCCTCTACCGGTACTCTAGTTACTACTACTACTACTATATTTTAGTCACTAGTTATAGTTATAGTTATAGTTATAGTTATATAATATGTTTTCATTCATTCATTTTTAGGCAAATTATTGCAGTTTTTGGTCGAGGATTTGACTCATGTCTATTCAGGTCAGGCGTACGCAGAGATAGAAGTGATGAAAATGGTGATGACTTTGACCACTCAAGAGTCGGGTGTTGTGCATCACGTGAAGCGTTCGGGCGCTGTGCTGGAGGCCGGATCAATACTGGCCCGACTTGACCTCGATGACCCCACACGTGTCCATCGCGCAGAACTCTTCACAAAAGGCTTCGACTCTTTGGACGACGAAAGTGAGTGAAAGTGACACAAACACATGTCATTGCATTGTCATTGTGTTCCCATTTTAGCAGCCGATGACGAGTCTTCGGGCGTCTCTTCTTCGAGTTCTGCCACAATCGACTCTCACGTCAGAAACAGTGAGACCAAACTAAACGTTACGTTCAATACCGCGAAATTGCATTTGGAGAACATATTGTCGGGACACGTACTGCCAGAGCCACACTTCACCGCAAACATGAATCACTTTGTGGAGCAGTTCATGGATTGTTTGCGCGATCCGCGTCTCCCTCTTCTCGAGCTGCAGGACATCATTTCGTCGACTTCGGGACGCATTCCCTCTCAGGTCGAGAAATCGATTCGAAAACTAATGAATAACTATTCGAGTAATCAATAAATGAATGAATTATTTGTTATTATTAATATTTTATTCGTAATCGCAGGCAATATAACCGCAATTTTGGTGGCCTTTCCCTCACAACAAATCGCTTCTGTCATTGACTCATATGCGGCCACACTTCAGAAGAGGGCCGATCGCGACGTCTTCTTTCTCAACACTCAGGGAATCGTTCAATTGGTGCAAAGATATCGCAATGGAATTCGCGGTCGAATGCGTTCGTGTGTTCAGGATTTGGTCAAACACTACATCGAAGTGGAGCAACACTTCCAATTGGGACACTACGACAAATGTGTGTCACAATTGCGCGAGAAGTATAAAGACGAGGGAATGGCGACTGTGGTCAGCAAAATATTCTCGCATTTGTCGGTCAACAAAAAGAATCTGTTAATCATTAAAGTAATGAAATGAAAGCATTAATTGTATTGAATTTGTCGCTCATTTTTTTGCCCACTTTACAGTTGATCGATCACCTGTGCGGTCACGAGCCCGGCATCACTGATGAGTTGTCGTCTATCCTCAATGCGCTCACTATACTCAACAAAACAGAGAACGCAAAGGTGGCACTGCGTGCGCGTCAGGTCCTCATATCTGCCCATCAGCCTCCCTTCGCCCTCAGACACAACCAAATGGAATCGATCTTCTTGTCTGCCATTGACATCTATTCGCACGAATTCGAACCAAACGTCTTAAACAAACTGATTCTCAGCGAAACGTCAATCTTTGATGTCTTGCATCAGTTCTTCTATCACTCGAATGTTGTGGTCAGAAGAGCTGCTCTTGAGGTAGACATCAATGAAACTCTTGTGATCTCTTCATAACTCTTCACAATTTGTTCATTCATTACTTTAGGTGTATGTGCGTCGCGCTTACATATCCTACGAAATGGTTTCTCTCCAGCACTCAATCATTTGCTCTCAAGAGAAACAGTCGATCGAAAGCTTGCACTCGAAGTCGTCGACCAGTGCCACGAGAGACACTTCTATTCCGTGCGCTGTCTACCATTTCATTTTGCCCTCCTCCCACCCCTCATTGGTCACCCACTCCCCCAACAGTGCCTCAACCCCTCAAAGTCCGTCGATTGCAGTGATGAGCGAATCGAGTGATGAAAATCAAATAATATCGTTCAGCAATTATCGCGTCGGTCTCATCGCCTCCTTCAACACTATGGAACAATTGGAAGTGAGTGTTGACCATCACATGTTGGTCCAACTCTTCCATTGATTATTCATTAAATTCATTACTTTAGACTTATTTCGATAATGTCATTGATATTCTCCGCCAATCAGAAGAGGACATCAATATAGAGAACCAGTGGTCACATGCGGTGAGTGGCGATGTGTCCAACACTTCTCCCAATCGCCAACGAAGTGGATCTATAATGGCTTCGCGCGACAGAACTCAATCGATAAGCTTTCAATCGTTGATAGAAGACGTCGAACCCATTTATATCGTAAACTTTACCATAAAGTCTGACGGAGCGGAAGACGCAGTTCTCACCAAACGCTTCCAACACTTTTGTCAATTAAGAAGAGCAGATCTTGAGAATCAGTCCATAAGAAGAGTGACTTTCATTGTGTGCGATCGATACAGATTTCCCCGTTATTTCACGTATAGGTAAGGAAAACACTCTCTCTATAGAGAGGAGACTTTAATCCCTTTGAACACTCATTTCTAATGTTATACAATATATGTATTGTTAGGTATCGCAACGGATACATTGAGGACACCATTTACCGCCATTTAGAGCCCGCACTCGCCTTTCAATTGGAGATAAATCGTTTGCGAAACTACGACTTGGAGGCCATTCCCACCGCCAGTCAGAAAATGCATTTGTATTTGGGAAAGGCTAAAGTGTTGGCTCCAGGACAACAGGTCACAGACTTCCGCTTCTTCGTGCGAACCATTATTCGACACTCAGATCTGATCACCAAAGAAGCGAGTTATGAGTTCCTCCAAAACGAAGGTTTGCTCTCCTCTTCTGTTCCATCACTTCTTCTTCTCTAATAGAGTTGTCTTTCTATAGGCGAACGACTCCTATTGGAGGCAATGGACGAGTTAGAGGTGGCCTTCACTCACTCTTTGGCGCCAAAGACCGACTGTAATCACATATTTTTGAATTTTGTGCCCAAAGTGACAATGGATCCAACGAAGGTACCATATGTACGGATTGTCGTTCGCTTTAATGCAATGAGTGGTCAAATGAGTGTTAATTATTATTATTATATAAAACTAACATTTTTTATGTTCATTACTATTATTATTATGTTTACTATATTTTATGATAACAAAAGTATTGGTGTTTTGTGTTTTCGGTGTATCGCATGCTTTGTTAGTCACTATTATTTATTGCCAAACATTTTGTGAATATTTTGATTCAATTATTGTTATCATATTATAAATGAATGTATAGATCGCAGAGAACGTGCGCAATATGGTTATGCGATACGGACCACGACTGTGGAAGCTGCGAGTGTTGCAGGCAGAGATCAGAATGATCATCAGATCGACGCCCACTTCCAAGTGCACGCCATTTCGACTACTGTTGGCCAACGAATCGGGTTATTATTTGGATATGCATTTGTATAAAGAGGTGTGCGATCCGGCTTCGGGTCAAATGAAGTTCGAGGCGTGGCCGGGCACTGGCAAACCTGGACCTCTGCACGATCTGCCCATCTCTACGCCATACATGACTAAAGACTATCTCCAACTCAAACGATTTCAGGTATAATAAAAAGTGAATGAATGTTAAGTCAAAGTATTTGTAAAACTTTTTATATATTTTGTGTGAAATTTCAATAAAAGATGTGTCCAAATAGGGCGCAGTATACAACTTTGACTGACCTTTGACCTTTGATACTATAATTTGATTTCAGGCGCAAAGCAATGGCACCACTTATATCTACGACTTTCCCGACATGTTTCAGGCGGCTCTCATAAAGATGTGGGAGGACTTTCTTGAGTGCCGACCGGAACTGGAAATGCCTCCACAAGTGATGCAATGCATGGAATTAGTGATCGATCCGACGAATCCCTCGCGAATGATAGAAATGAAGAGAGTGCACGGCGAGAACGACTGCGGGATGTGCGCGTGGAGGATGACCCTCTTCACTCCCGAATACCCCGAGGGCAGAGACATTATAGTGATCGGTAACGACATCACACATTTGGTGGGAGTGTTTGGTCCCAAAGAGGATATGGTGTTTCAGAAGGCGAGTGAGAGGGCGCGAGCGATGGGCGTTCCCAGGATTTACTTGTCTGCAAACTCTGGCGCTCGCATTGGACTCGCGGAGGAAGTGAAGGGACACTTTCAGGTAAGAGAGAGAAGATTACATCTCTTTTGATGACATATACTAACAATGAATATAACAACAGATCGCGTGGTTCGACGACACAAATCCCGACAAAGGCTTCAAATATCTGTATTTAACGCCCGAACAATACAAACGAGTGGCGGACTCTGTGAAAGTGGAGCTCATTGTTGAAGAGGGAGAGACCAGATATAAGATCACAGACATCATTGGACAGGGAGAGGGACTCGGCGTCGAGAACCTGAAGTACGCGGGAATGATTGCGGGCGAATCATCGCAGGCCTACAACGAAGTGGTCACCATAACAATGGTCACGTGTCGGGCCATTGGCATTGGCTGCTATTTGGCGCGTTTGTCGCAGCGCGTCATCCAAATAGAGAACTCGCACATCATATTGACGGGTGCAGGTGCTCTCAACAAATTGTTGGGTCGCGAAGTGTACACTTCAAACAACCAATTGGGTATAAGAGAGAGAGAGAGAGAGTGTATGTGTTGTATTCATTGTTTTTGCACTCTTTTAGGCGGAGTCCAAATAATGTACGCAAACGGCGTCAGTCACATCACCGCTCAGGACGACCTCGAGGGCGTGTCCACTATCTTGAAGTGGCTCTCATACGTGCCCTGTCGCCGTTTCGCTCCTCTGCCTCTCATCGAGTCTTTGGATCCGATCGATCGCGAAGTTGTCTTCACGCCCACCTCTTCCCCCTATGACCCCCGATGGATGCTTCAGGGTTTGTCTCAATTGTGACAATTGTTTTATCATATTCTCAACCCTTTGTTCTCTCTCTCTCTCTCTTAAGGCTGTGAGAACGCGCAGGGAGTGTGGGAGGACGGCTTCTTTGATCGCGGCTCGTGGCAAGAGATCTTAAGCGGATGGGCGTTGACAGTAGTGACGGGCAGAGCGAGATTGGGCGGAATCCCTGTGGGAGTGATTGCAGTGGAGACGCGTACCATAGAACTGATAATACCGGCGGATCCCGCGAATCTGGACTCAGAGACCAAAGTGGTGTCACAGGCGGGTCAGGTGTGGTTCCCGGACTCATCCTTCAAGACCGCGCAGGCCATTCAAGACTTCTCGCGCGAAGACTTACCGCTCTTTATATTCGCGAATTGGAGGGGATTTTCGGGCGGAATGAAAGACATGTACGACCAGGTCGTGAAGTTCGGCGCTTACATTGTTGACGCTCTCCACCAATACAAACAGCCAATTGTCATATATATTCCCCCCTTTGCAGAGCTCAGAGGCGGCGCGTGGGCTGTGTTGGGTAAGTAGTGTTGAACACATCTCTGACATGAACTCTATAATACACTCTATTGTCTATAAATCAGACGCCACTATAAATCCGCGACACATGAAGATGTTCGCCGATCCGGATGGACGCGGAGGAGTTCTGGAGCCCGAGGGAACGGTTGAGATCAGATTCAGACAAAAGGACTTAATAAAGACAATGCATCGGTGCGACGGCGGGTGCAAACAATTGTTGAGTTGAGTTCTTATTCTCATTAATTAGTTTTGTTTATATTTATAAAAATTTTACACAAATTTCAGACAAAATCAATGAAACAAATTCTGCGGATGAAAAGAAGAGATTGGAGAAAGAGTTAAGCGATCGCGAGTCCCAATTGGTGGGGATGTACCACCAGGTGGCGCTCTCATTCGCTGACCTTCACGACACACCGATGCGAATGTACGAAAAGGGCTGTATCTGTGATATCGTCTCGTGGCAGAAGTCACGCAATTACTTCTATTGGCATTTGCGGCGCGCGCTCTACGAGGACCGCGTCAGGAATGAGATCCAAAGTATTATTTGCAATAAGAACGACGCGGAGACCGCTTCCATGATAAGGCGATGGTTCATAGAGGCCCACGGACAACACAATGTAGGACAACACACACACATACTCTATGTCTTTACTTTACATTACTTTATATGTCTTTCTCTCTCTCTCTCTTCAGCAACACTTGTGGGACGACGACAACCGCGTTGTGGCCGAATGGCTGTGCGCGCAGTTGGAGACCAACTCATCCACTGTTCTCGAGAACATCCGTTGCATACAAAGAGATGCGCTCACGAGACAGATCCAGGGGTGAGACACAAACCAAGTGTGTGACCCATTATATATATATCATATGTGTCCAAAACAGGTTCTACAATGACTTCCCTTCGGCCACTTTCGACTCTTTGGTCCAATTGATTCACTCGGGAATGACTCAACAGCAGAGGACAGACCTTTTGGCCACTTTGGTCTCACTCGAAGGCCAGACATCGAAATCTCCTCAAATCACTTCCTCGAGTAGTGGCGAAAGCAACGAAAACGTTGACCTCAAAAGTGGCGAAGAAGTGGTCACCAAAGATGTAAACGAAGACATTTAGACATTTATTAAATTTTTATTATTATTATTGAAAGTATGAAAAAAATGCATTTTTATACACAATTATTGATTGTTATTATACTGTATTTGTTGTAATAAATTGTAAACACATTCCCAAAAAAGTCTTCAAAATGTAAAGAAAACGTATTTTTATTATTTTGATCCATAAAATGATATATAAATTAACAACAATTGCGTAAAAAATTAATCATAACTTTAATACAATTTTAAATAGTTTTTATACATTTACAAACATATCGCAATCTATAGGCTCTCTCTCTGTGCTCTCTATTGAATATATAACCGATCTCTGAGTCAATCCTTCGACACTTTTCCGCAAACCGCTGCCTATCTCTGGCCAACTGTTCCCATTGTCCACAACGCGCCTGACGTGACGCATAGTCCCACACATAGAGCACATGAACTGAAGGCTTGTCAGCCGTGAACTTCACTTTCGTTGATGTTCTGGTGTCTGAAGAGACGCACAAATAGTTTGTACTCCACTTTTCATTTGCTTTTCTTATTTTGTCATTCATTTCATTTATTTCTATTTCTTCTTCTTTTGAATCAAAAGTATTTGAAAACGAGTGACAAAAATCAATTTCATCGAAACCTATAATATAATAAACGACAAAATATGTGAAAAAAATGTTTAAATATCGACGAGAAGTACCAAAAACTGCATAACTAATCAATTAATGTGTGACAAAAGAACTAAAGCTTTGATACAATTGTTTGAATCAATTTAGAGATTAAGAGAAGAAATATTTTCAAAAGTTATAAATAAAACAAACTTTTTCTAATTGTTTGGATAATAATAGAAATACAAAGCAAAGCGTTCTCCAAAAGACATATAAAAATAGTTTTCTTTTTATATTTCAAAAAATGTTTTAATTTTAGATCTTTTGATGATAACAATGATTTGTCAAACTTTTCAACAAATTAATCAAAATATTTGTGCAATTTTTTATTCCGTGCGCTCTCATTATAGTTCACCACTAAATACAAACAATATTTGGTAAACTATAGCGAGAGTACAAAAAAGTTATTAAAAGTTATTAATATTCATAATATTCGGGTTTTAGTCATGAATTTTAAAGAATACACAAAAAGAATTGTATTATTAAATAATTACCGCTATTTGGCTCCAAATTCGGGTTCTTTTCGTTCTCTGAATTGTTAGTAAATAAATAGTCGACAAAAAGACTTTTACACATCTTCTCGAGATCTGATCCAATCACATCCAGACAAACGGACATCTCTTCGCTCGAACTCATGTCGTCATTGCTGTCATAATTGGATTCGGTGTCGAATAGGAATGAAATGAAATCTTTTCTGCAGTCGGCGAAAGATCTCGAGAAGCACTTCTGTGGCGAAAAGTCACTGTTTTCGGCGAGTTTGGGAGTCTTTCGCTTTTTTCGTCTTCGTTTCCTTTTCTTCTTTTTTTGTCTATCGGTTTGCATTGAATTCAAAACTTTTTTGTCATTAATTTGTATAACTTTACTGATTCTCTCATTAGAAGAGTCGGAGGAATCAGTGCTCGTGTTTTCACACGTGTTGCACAACACTTCGCGTCTGTGGTCGTCGTGTGAGACTGCAGTCCTCTCTGCAAACGACGACGAATTGCAGCAACTATTGTCTACACGTGAAGCACACGATGATATGTCGAGAGCACTACTGTTTGAGAGAGTTTTGCCCATTTTTTTCATCACTTGTGTGGACAACATCTCATCAATTGTTGAGTTTCTGTGTAACAAAGGGTTTGTGTAGGGAGTGTTCGCATAGCTATTGAAACTATTGGCAAACTTTGCACCGATTTGTGCCAACACTTTCGCACATATATTAGCTTTTGGTGGATATGACCACGAAATCACTTCAGCAGATCTACTGTCAGAAAGAGGTCTTCGATGCGACCAAAAGATAGGATGCGATGAATTCATCTCTTTATTATTCAATAAATAATTTTTGGAACCGAGAGATGAGCACAAAATGTGAGACATTTTTGTTTCAATCACTGAAATTAACTAATATTTAATTGAAATCCATTTTAATTCATAAAATATAGATTTGAAAGTAATGGTCGATAATATGGTTGAACTTCTTCTAAAACACAATCAAAGTTTGTTTTGCCTCTAAATATCTTTTGCTTATAATCTTCAAAACCTAAAGAATAAAATAATTAACAGATTATGTACTCTTTATACACCGGTAATCAAAAGTAAACAAATCATTCATTAGTTTTTTATTATAATCAATTGCATTAATGATAGCACTAATAATAGAGTAATTGTGCCTAAATTTCATAACATTAGTCCTCAAATGAGTGGACAAATGTGTGCTTTTAATGAGCAAATCTGTTAAGGTTTTGAGGCTTTACTCGTATTTAATAATTATTGAAGTTTTAAAATATGGGAAAAGTTTTTGCAAATGAGTAAAACATTATTTGCTGAGTATTTGGTCACAAATTGATAAACTGATTGCAATCTATTTTTTGATATAAATATCGCTGTTTTTGTGACTCAAAATCTTATTTGACAATCAATTTTACCAAAAGTTGGTTCCCTAAGACTTATTGCGACAAATATAAAACTTTAAGTGTTTTAATACAATGCCCACAAAAATGGTTTCAATTTATTTCCTTATTCTTCAAATCATTTCATTTAATTTGGTTTTAGTGCTTACAAACGATGAATTTGTTCGCAATCAAGTATTTGGGTATCAGGTCATGAATGGCCAAACTTGAAAATGTCAGTAAATGCAGAACTTTTGGTAATGTTTGGTATCAAATAATTGTATTGATATTATTTGCAATACATATAGTTTGCGAATTCATATAATGACTTCAATTGCTTTCTCAAACAAATGAGCAATGATTCAAAATTTTCACTTTTTAGGGGGAATTGTGGGGGGAAGATTAGTTTCCACCCCCCATCACCAAATCACGCTGTTATATAAAGAGAAAAAGTTCTTTAGTAATAACGAGAAAATATTCTTTTATATAACAGCGGGAGATATAAAAATTAAAATTGAGAAAAATTTTTAAAAATAAAAATTAAAAACAAGAATGACCATTAATATATCTCCGCTTCGTTATTACCAGAGCTCTTTATATAAGAACGAGATTAAACTTTTCCAAGATTTTTAAAATTTTAAAATAATCTCTTTATATTACAACGAGGAATTAATTCTCTTTTAATAAAAGCGTGAGGTGGTGGGAGGGGTGGATACGAATCTATTATCTCCTTTTCTTACAGAAGCGGAAATAAAAATAAGAATAATTAAAATAAAGAATAATTAAAGATTTGAGAAGTGGATATATTAATGGTCATTCTTGTTTATTAATTTATTTAGGAGCGAAAATTTTTTCCCTGAATAAAAATAACTTATTTATCCCTCCCTTCGCTTTAGGGGGGGAATATAAAAAATTCACTAGGCTGAAATTCTTTCCTTTCCCCGAACTTAGTCATTCCTAAATAACATATAAACACTTTAAGGAATTTATAATTTCAAACAATTTTTTAGTTTTTAAAAAATACTGTGTCTGAGGACAAAAACTTCAAGTTTCTAGTCTAACCATCCCTGAAACTAACCAATACATAACGTAATAATAATAGACATTTACTATATTGTAATACAAATTTATTTACAATTTTAGTTTTGGCCTAAAAATAGAGCACTAAAAGCAAAGCAAATATATTTTATTATAAGTTTTAAGCGAACTTAAAATTACTGCAAAAATTTTGAAAAAGATAACCACCTGTACCTACACATACACTACCCACAGCTAGTGATAAAGTTTATGTTGAGAACATTTGGCTAAAAATGAATATAATCTACAGATAATCAAATAATCAATTAATTTTGAGACAAACTTTCATTTTTTGATTTCCATTTATTCACAAATAATTAATGTTTGATTGAAATAAGACTTATGTTTGGATTCTAGAAATCAAGTCTTTCTTCGGATTGAATACAAAAATGAAAATTAATGTATATTTGAATTGTATTTCAATTCATTTAAACTGATTTTCATCAGTAAAATAAAATGCGTTTAATTTTATCATTTTTGTGACACAATATTAAAAGCAATACATTATTGATTGGGTTATTATACGGATGGATATGATATAGTGTTTAAACCATTTAAATGCCATATGTTTTGAAACATTTTGTAGAATACAATTAAGAGTGCAATGAAAGCAAAGGTGTCTTTTAGTTACTCTCAAAAATAGAAAACATGTTAAGACATACTTTTAATGGAATCCATGTCTTGAATTAAATGTTTTACACAAAAACCATTACAAATAAAGTTAAACGAATCGCTAATTGGTTTACAATTCACAAAATCATTAATAAAAATATAATTAATAAGACTTTCAATCAAATCAAATGACATTATTTTGATTACAATTGAATTGTGTTTACAATTAATGCAAATCGTTTCACGAAATATATTATTCACAATTGAATCATAATTTTGGACAAACATGTGTTTAATCACGTATTGTATACTCAAATAAATTCAATCAAAACAATCACTTAATGTACAGAAAAGATGATGAAATATTAGTCACTCTTTTCACTATTTATTGTATCGCAAATAAAATGGCATTAATTGATAGACCTCTACATTAGGCGCGCATTAGAGGTGAGTTCGGCTTATATTCAACTATTTTTCAATTTAATAGATATAATAACTCAATATTTCAACAATTTTCAACTTTAATACATTTTTCAATGTTTGAACAATTGTTGTAAATAATTGTCGCAATTATTTCGTTAAGTTTAGAAGTAATTTATATTCAGTATGAAAAATGAAATATTGTCTAAAGCTTATGCGGACCTCTAATTACTGTAAGTGCATTATGTAACTGATGAGGTCATGACTGCGCAGTAAAATGTAACACATGTACCTCCCCTCGAGTAGAGTGTAGTGACCAAAGTGACAACTTATAGGAAAGTTGTAGAGAATCCTAGAAGTTACCACTACTTAGACTCAATAGAACAATACACTTATATAGACCATAGAGTGCTGTATTGCTATTGCACTATGCATTGGATATGCCGGCAATTGCGTCACTCGTCACACGCCTGAACTCACTTTTCTAATTATGATTAAGTAATTTACATAAAAACACAAATAATATAAAATTTTTATTAAAAGTTTGTATGAAATGAAATACAATTAATTAATTGAATATTTTTATAATTATTAGTCTTTAAACTAAACAAAATAAGTTATAAATTGAAAAAAGGCTTTGAATTGAATGATATTTTTAACAACAATAAGTAATTTATGGCATTTTAATTACGATTCTGTTGTAATTACAAAATAATTTGCAATAGAAATAAATGATAAGAGAGTTATGAAAAATATTTAAATACATGAGATATTTACTCAATAGTACCGAATATTGCAGACAAACGTTGGATAAACTGTACTTTTATTAATGGTTTTAATAATAAATATTGTGTAAAATATATATAACTATTGTAATAATGATTATGTAAAACAACAACAAATGACATTCACAACAATACTTACCAATTGTTAAAAGAGATCTAAACTGTTGAGCACATGAGCACAAGCGATACCTTATCCTAACTAAAAAATAGTTTTTCTGCTTCTAAATCAAATACAAATCATAATTAAGTGGAATACGAGTGAGTAAAGTGTTTAAACATTGCTTACATTGGTGTAGGAAAGCATTGTTGTGATACACAGTTATGCTATTGAATAAGAAAAGAGTGAAAAATTAATTAAACAACAAATCATTACATTATATGAAAAGATGAGAAACATTTGATTAGCATTTGAATAACTGTTACCAAACGGCATGTATTGAAACATTCCTACAATTTGGGCATCAATTCTATTACAAAATGATTTCGTTATAACTCCTGTGGCAATAGTGTAGTGGTTGTGGTCTCTCTTTCCTAAGTGTGCGCCAAAACTTATAAATCATTGCAAACAAATCAACGAATGACTCACTGCTTGTGTAAACTCTTTTTGAATCGATGGAAAGTCAATACTTGTTCGCGAAGACTTGTGCGGCGATTCATCTTCTTCTGTGTCCTCTTCAATACCTCTCTTACCAGTCGATGAATTCTATGATAAATAAAATATTATATAAATAAATGTAAAATCATTTCTATTTACGTGTAATTGATTTCCATTAGTGGTATCGGCGCTAAACTCTTCGTTTTTAATTTCACTCATTTTTGAGTTCTCACTATTGTTGTTATAGATATTTGATATTTCATTAGTAGTTGTGGTCGCCGGCGCTTTAGTCACTGTGCTATTGTCATCATTTATCGGACTATTCGGGGCCTAAAACAGTGGTAACAAAAATTAAAAATTGAGTGCAACTCAACGACTTATAGGCTTATAGTGTTCAGACAATTCAATTTCCAATCAATAATTATTACACAAATAAAGTAATCATAAATTGATTGTTTGCACACAAAATGCTTTCGTCTGTTTTCGAAATCCGATTGTTTCAACACAATAAGTCTTTGTCTGTAAATTATTATACTTTAGGAGCTTTTGTGGGTTTAGTGGGTTTGAAAACATCTGGCGGTAAATATTTTCCCAATTCTTTTCTTTTAACGTGTTTAGTATCGATAGTCATCTCAGGCTTAAAAAATTTGCCAAATTTTGCCGAATTTGTGACTGAAATACAAGCGGTTATGAAATTAGTTATAGCAATAGGTTATAGTTATATCTCTACAAACCAGTGTCCGCAAAATTTTTGATGTCTTGCGTCAAATCAACATTAATTCCTTCGGCTTTATTAAAGTCTAATCCTATGAACCACATGGTCTCCACCTCAGTCTTGGTTTCCTGTGTTTCGTCACAACTCTTATCACTAGTATCGGGAGTGTTATTATTATTATTACAATTGACATCAATAGTACGCGTAAAACATTTAGGGTTAACGTGTGCTAAAGCTATACAGCGATGTCTTTCAAGGTTTTGAACTAAAATTCTAATTTTGGATTCGATTAAACCAATCCATTCGGGGTTAGAACTCGCCAACAATACTATAAAATGTCTATATTTTGTAAAAAATTGGACCGATTCGAAAAGTGCACTACATTGAGCCTGACCTACAGGTATGACAATGACAAACAAAACATTTATAGCAATTGTAGTTATCAGTAGTGTTAAAAGCATTTATACCACTCATTATTTGGTCGATGACTTCAGAGGCGTGAATGAACTCATTAGTCATAATAGATTTGGTAGAATTGGTTACATTGAAAGTAGAGTTTTGTTGGGGATATGACGGAGTGATAATTGGCATCAGATGGTAGCGGTCGGAGGGGTTTATGCGCGGATCCCAAACCGGAAAACCTAAGTTAGGGTTGTCTTCATTATTATGACGCAGTAATACGGGTTTAGGCCACGGCCACTGACGGAATACTAGGAAAAACTTCTGCAGCAAAGTTGCCGCCGCTGCGCGCGGGTAGAGCTGACACGTTCGCGCCACTAACATAGCCCACGAAACGCCCCCTAAAAGTGTGCAAAGTTTACAATGAATTGAATGTGAATTGCAATCGCAATGAGTGTAATGTTTACCCAAATATCCCAAAGCGTTGGAATAAATGCCGCGTCTTTTGGCCCACAGTTTGACTGCTCTGAGGGCCAAACGAAATGACTGATGATTTGGTACTAACAAAAGGATGTCGTCGGTGACCCGCGACCCGTTCAAAGAGCGGACACTCTTTTCGTCCAAATTCTTGAGAAGCGAACCGTCGCGTAAGTCCTGGTCTTGAGGTATGTTTTTGAGCGCCAGTCGAGCGAACAGAATATCCAATTCTATGCCTTCTATTTTGGTTTTGATGACCGGAACGAACGCCTCCTCCACGGGTCGCACGTACTCACAGTTCGCTATTTGCAAAAGGATTTCATTGAATGAACCGAAAAAGTCGGTCCTCTCTATGTGTCGCGGGGCCACCAATAGGGTGTCGATATCAGCGCCTAAAACACACACAAATACATATCATATTAGAACTACAATAACCCCCCAATAGGTACCAACCCTTGGTGTGAACGCCCAACCGATATGAGCCGAAAGTGAATATCTTGCCCGACATGTGCTCCGCGTTCTGTTTGGGCATCTTCTTCGCCGACACCTCTTTGATCCACGTCTGAACGCTGTCGTTGAGTTTGGACAACACATTCATCCGGAGTTGCATTTCTTGTTCGCTTTCGAACAAATCGTAAGATCGAAGACATGTCTCCAAATCATTACTCGCTTTTATATCACTCTCTTTGGGCTCAGAGTTGGAAATGGGAGAAGTGATCCCCAAATGACGCACTTCTGTCGACATTTTGATTGGCTTTCAATTAATTAAACTTCAAATCTATTGTTAGACTAAATCTCATTATTATTACTCAATTTATATCTAATTGTTGTCAAAACATTATTAACTTTACTTCCATTTTGTTTGCCATCAAAACAGAGACAACAATGAAATTACTTTTTACGATCTTCTCATAAATTACGACCAAATTATAGATTAAAGGTTGCGTTCATTCATAAATAAAGTCTTGAATTGTGTTTTTAACTATCGATACGATTTTTAGAGAGTGACTCTAAAAATTGAATAAATTCATCAGAGATGCCAGGGAGGGGTATTTTCTCTTGGTCTCAGGGAGGGGGTATAGGGTTGTTTGTTTTATATAGTTTTATCAGACAATTTCCCATTTTTCCAAATTTTTCACTTGCACAAAGGGCGTTCTTCAAAAAGACAAGGAGGGGTATTTAGGTCTATACTATCTTCTCTGGCCAACTCTGATCATAGACAATAGAATCCGGAATAACGTATGGATTCTAACGGATTGATAACAAAAATGATCTGTTTCCAGACCTAAGCAAATGCAAACTAAATGCTACCTCAAATCAAACTAAACATATTTATCCTAAAGCCAAATCTAATCATAGTTTAACATATAATTTAGCAAATCAGACCAAACTTGTCCAAACCCAAACCACTTTCTACAACCTAAAATAAACTCAAACTCAAGAGTACGATACACATAATATACGGCAATGGAAATCTACCGTTGGTTGTACTGGGGTTAATTTTTGAATGGATGATTTGACTTTCAATCTAAACACAGTTTATTGTAGCCCAGTGGACATTTTTAAAAATTAAAAAATATCTCAAATATTTCTTCAGGTAAAAAATTTAGTCCTCATCAAACTTTATTTGCATGAATTAAATGTTGTTAACTATCATTTAAAATCTTAGAGAAAATTTTGAAATTCAATTGAATTCTATAGAAAATATATTATATATAAAGTTTGATTAGGGCTAAATTTTTTACTTGGATGAATTTTTGAGATATTTTTAAATTTTTAAAAATGTACATTATCTGGCTACAATAAACTGTATATAAATTGGAATTTAAATCATCCATTCATTTAGCCCCTGTACAGTCGTGAAGCACCCATCCTTTCACACATACTGTCTATTGACTCCTTATTAATTTTGAGTCTAATATTTTAAATAAAACAATAATGTTTGTCAATAAATATACAGTGATGGACGTAAGTTTGTCCCCCCTAACCAAAAGCAATAATTTTAAGAGATTTAACTATTAGGTGTCAAAATTTATTGCAGATCTTATGGGTATTAGAGACCGCTTTATCTTTCAGCAGGACTTGGATCCGAAACACACAGCGCCGGCGGCACGTGAATTCTTTGCGGAAAACAATGTCACTCAACTCGATTGTTCTCCACAAAGTCCGGACTTAACCCCCATTGAAAATCTGTGGGCAATTGTTGAAAACGCAATTCCGTTAAGCGAAAGAACAAATAAGACTAAGTTTTGGGCTGCAATTCAAAAGACTTGGTATTCAATGGATGTTAAATTTACTCAAAAGACTTGTGGAATCAGTTCCCACACGTCTTCACGATATAATTAAGGCAAAGGGAGGTCCGATTGGGAAATAATTATTCATTTTATTGCTTAATTTTATTGAATATTAAACTTTAATTAAAAGGGGACTAACTTTTGTCACTCAATTATAAGGGCATTCATTAATTATTGACGGTGGGGAAAATTGAATAACTAGAAAACGGTAAGAGATATTTGAAATCTGTAAAATGCATTTTAAAGATCTATCGACGGAGCGTCGAATGCATTTCAGATCATTTAAATCTGATGATTATTTCTAAGAAAATTTGGACAATTCTTCGAGGAGTCACTACTTACACCACAATACTTGGAGTTGATTATACAAATGGAAATCAAAGTAGACATATAATAGTTTAATATTTAAAAAGAACCGTTATAATCGGATCACTCAAACGGATTCAGTGATCTCTTAATTATCATCAAAAATTGGATTTTTACCATTAAAAAATCAGTTTAATAGTTAGCGCGCGCTGATGTCAATAATGAAAATG